>JAABLK010000984.1:0-12807 GCA_012295415.1 Phytophthora chlamydospora | reverse complement strand
GGCATCTTCCATGCTGTGGAGTCGAATGAAGACGCACAACCAGATCTCAGGTTCGGAGATTCACTCTATTTCATCGTTGTTACCATTGCGACGGTAGGCTACGGCGACATTGTGCCTGTCACGTCCGGTGGCCGCGCTGTCGCGTTGGGTGTCATCATTGTGTCTTTCACTGTCATCCCCACCGAGATATCCAGGCTTACACACCTCATGGCGCTGCAGTCGCACTTCCGAACGACTTACCACCCGTCAGTCGGCAAGCCGCACGTACTGGTTGTGGGTCATATCATGGAGCCTCGCTGCCTCTTGAACTTTTTCCGCGAGTTTTACCACCCAGACCGAGCGTTAGGATCCATGACTTCATTTGCAGGGACTGCGGGAGCACAACACGGGATCGATCCATCCGTTGTCGAGCTTCCTTGTGTAATTGTCGGCCCCAAAGAGCCCACCGAGGAGATCATTAACCTGTTGGACCACCCGGTACTGCAAAACCGCGTCACGTACATCAAAGGCTCAGTGATGAGCGAAGAAGACATGTGCCGAGTCGGTGCTGATGCTGCTCGGGCTTGCTTCGTACTGGCCTCCAAAGCCGCTCCGAATACGAAACAGACAGACGCAGAGACAGTCATGCGGTTGCTAGCGATCCGCAATTACAATCCCGATCTGCCAGTGTACACGCAAATTGTGAGCCCAGTCTTCTTGGACTACATCAACGGTGTTGACGCTGACCAACTGCTGTGTCTGGACCAAATCAAGATCAGCCTACTAGCCAAGAGCTGCCTTTGCCCGGGGCTCGTCACGCTCATTAGCAATTTGTTTCGGTCCTCGACACTTGTGAATCCCCAGACTCTCACAAACTGGGAGCAGGAGTATGCTGAGGGCATGGCGCTTGAGGTGTATGCCACCACTCTGCCAACGGTATTCCATGGACTCACCTTCAGTCAGGCATGTGAGCTTCTCTACCATATCTCGTACGGCGAAGTAATTTTACTCGCAGTTTACGAGCAACCAAAGGTGTCACCACCAAAGGCGTCAAAGCTGGAACCAAACGCGAAGGCGGCGCCACAGCTGCGGCGATGTTCGTGGACTCACCAAGTAGATCATCCCGCCCAGATGCTGAGTAACCCTGGCAGCTCTGTTTTCATGCGTCCCGGCCAGCTAGTCTACGTGATGAGCGAGAGCAAAAAGCTTACGCTGACAGCATCCATCTCAAATGAGTTGAAAGCTTGGTTGGCCAAAGGCAATGTACTCCCGACGCGAGGCGTGAGACCCAACACGTTGCCCAAACGGTCTCCTCCAAAGCCGGTGTCCCCACGGTCGGCCGGACAACACAGCGCTGTTGAACCAGCCGAAACCAGGGTGGTGGAAGAAATGTTCATCGAGGAGGCCAAGTATCCGTCCAGGGGAGAAAGCATTCGCAACCACATCATTGTTGTGTCAGACCTTGAGGTAACCTCGACGGTTGCGTTCGCGCAAATGCTGCGCCTTGAGCGCCATGAGCCCGGCAGTAGCGACTACCACCCAATCATCTTCCTCTCGTGGTCTTCGGCTAAAAGTGCGGCCGCTACGTGCCGAGAGCTGCGCGAGTTCGACGACATTTTCATAATGCTGGCAACTGGCGATTCCAAACGTGAGCTGCTTCGTGCGAACATCCTCGAGGCCAGTCGGTGTGTTGTGCTCGCTGACAAAGCCAACATCCAGGATGTCGACGGAGAGGCTGTCGACAGTCAAACAATTTTCCACTACTTGGCAATACTATCGATCCAGGCTGAGTACGGGATGGACACCACATCAGGCCTCATGCCCATGGTCGAGTTGAACATGCCTCGGACGATGCAGATCCTCGACTCGACACTGAAAAAGCGAACAGCCACTTCGTACCAGCACCGCCAAGAGCTTGACTCCCTCGTGGCCGCTACTTCTCATGTGTCCATGATGGCTGTAGCTCCCACAGACATTGCTCAAAAAGATCGAGCATCGTCCGATGAACTCCAGGAATTCAAACGCAAGCTCGACAAGGCGAATGTCGTCAAGAACATCTATCTGCGCGGAGCTGACAACATCATCTCGCTCGATCAACAGGTGAAGCTCAGCAAACGCATCAACACGAAGCGGACACTCATCAGACGAGAGCTCGAGTCCACTCGACGCCATTACTTCGACGTGCGCAGATCAGCGCTGCTGCCATTTTTCGCGGCTGGCTATGGATTTGCCGATGACATCTTCGACAATATGCTGTGCCAGAGCTTTTTCACGCCGGGGCTGATTCGCTTGATTTATGAGCTCCTCTTTTCAGAGAATGGCCGCCCCGCTGCGCTGGCTGCGGGCGCTAAAGCGTTTTCATCGTGCACTGCCAGCTCGATCGTGCAAATTCCAGTGCCCCCAAACTTTGTCCAGAGAACTTTCGGCGAGCTCTTCCTTCACCTGCTCACCACCAAGGAGATCGTCTCTATCGGACTCTACCGAGGCACTGGCACACCATTTCAGCTGCCTTACGTAGCCACAGGACCGGATAGCGACACAATTCTGGCCGAGGATGATTTGGTATTTGTCCTGGCGCACCCAGACGCCCTCGCGAGTACTTCAAGCAAGAAGACCAACCGAGGCCGTCAGCAAGAGAAATCCGACACCTTTCACCATGTATCAAGCCACCACCACGTCAAGTTCTATGAGAAGAAAGATGCCAGCACTCACTCAGCAGTTGATCCAGCTCAGAAATATCTCCCCTCATTGAACGTGAACACAAAGGGACCCGTTCAATACCGGGAGAACATCAATTAGTCACGGCATCTCCTGTAGTATTCACACGAGTCCCGGCCTCGCTGAATTGGTACCTCGTCCATTTAGCTGTCTGTTAAAAAGTGAACAGCTTCTTCAAGACGATCTCGTTGTTTGTGACTGTAGTTCCACCAAGGATAATTTGATACTTGGTGTTGTCACTCAGCGCATCGTGCACTTCTTGAATCTGGAAAGCAGCCGTAAACGTTAGTTGGGCAGGAATCAACAGTTCTACTATGCGGCTGAAGCTGCTCGTACCTCTTCAAAAGTGATTCCACCCACCACAAATACCACAAGAACATTGGACTCGCCGAGCAAACGGTTGCTGTTAGTCCCGCGCTGGCCGCCGCCGCTACCGCCGAACCCAAACTTGCTGAAACCACTCTTGAGTAGATCAATGCCTGCACGCGTGAGCTGTTCGGACGCATCGACGATCTACAAAAAATACACAAGTCAGACATTGAGAGAAAAGCCCCGTATGAAACTGGTTGGCTCCATGCAACGTACATGTTCAAGCTGAGGGATCGGTGCATCTGTAGGGTTCACAATAGAACTGCAGAGCTGAGCAATCAGAGAGCGAGGCGAACCATCGGTCGTCGGCGCGGATTCTTCGTCATTAGTCCTTGCAAACTGCTGCGCACAATCCTTTTGAACAACGACATAGTATAGCCCGGGTCAGAAAACTATACCCACGCTGCCGCTGCTTCTGAAAAAAGTTACCTTCAAAGGACCCATTAAGTTTTCCACGTAGGTTTCGATAATCGACTTTGCTTCCAGCATTTGGAAGTCGCCGTTGTGGACCTTCGACGCGGTTGGTGAACTGCTACCTTCATTCCAGTCCCAATCATCACCCTCCGTTTGAGCCGACTCCTCAACACCTGATCCGTTAGCCGTGAGGTAAGGAGCTAACTGGTCAAATAACTCCGGAAGCACGGCCTTCACGGAATTCGAGTCTGTCTTTGCGGCCTAATACAAAAAGCGACGAAACATAGTTAGTAGAGTAGGCTTTGCAAAGTAATGACCTTCTTGGAAAATGATTCACCTGTAGCGCGCTCTCCACAAGAGCTTTTTGGACCATCTGGATGGTGAAATCTTCCAGTGGTGCTCCAGACGAAAGTGAAAATGCGTGAACCAGCAGCGTCAACAAGTCCTGCAGAGAAATCATGTCTTCGTCCGCTACTGTGGTACCCGATTGTACCGCTGATAGCTGCCGTTGAATAGCATCAGACAGTTCTGGTATGACCCACTCCGTTCCGCCTTGCTTGCGTAGCTGAAGTTGGCGCATGGCGCGCTCGCGGCACTTGTCCCACCGAAGCTGCGACCGGTCCATCCGCTCCAATGTTTCTAGGACAATCACCCCAAGCTCAACCAAAGAGCTATGCTCGAGATTGATAGGCTCGCCAGCCTCCAAAACCTTGCTAATTCGGCGCAAAACGACGTCACGGCCCCGTACCTTCTCCCCTGGTCTACGCGTGACAGCAGCTTTCTGGATTTTTCCTTGTTGAAGCAACGTATGCTCGACCGCTTGTAGACGCTTGTCGAGATCACGCAGCGCTAGCTTCGCTGAACGGAAAGCTAGAGATCGGAACACGTTTGAGCCGCTGGGAATCGTAGGATGACACAGGCTGGCACCGCCCTTCCATTGGATCTGGGAAACGAATTCTGAAGGACGATAGCCTGCTTCATCGAGAGTTTCATGTAGCGACGGTGATACAGACAACGGAGTCGGCTCACACCCGTGAAGCGGGAAAATCTCGGTCACGTTCAGCTTTGATCGAGTCTGTACAGATAGATATGCACGCATTAGCTTAGGAATATACTTCATACAACAAAAAAGCGAACAGCGTACCTTAGTCTTCTCTTCAGCAGTATCTTCTCCTGCAGCGGTCTCGATTGGTGTTTGCGGCAATAGAGCGAGGATACGATCGAGCAGAGAGCTGCCGAAAGAGCACGGCGAAGCCAAATCACTTGTTCTACAGTGCAAAACGAATATGCCAGACTATCAGACGCACGTAACAGAATACAATCCGAAGTACCCGCCAACGTACCGGTCAACAATAATCATTGAAGCCGGCTGCTGTCCTTGGAGTGTCTGAGGGTCCCCATCCTCCTGTAGCTCGTTCAAGATCCGCAACAACGTGTGTCCGATTTTGAGCGACGTCGCTCCGAGCGCGAATATGCGCTCTTTCACATCCAGACGCGCGCCCACCATCATCTCCGCGAGGGTGTAGGCCAACAGCCTCATGGATCGTCGAAACGCACTCGGAATATGCTCAGGTAGCACATCCTTGACGTGCGTGTACTTCTTGACTCCGTCCACCGAGTTAAACCCCGCACCCCCACGCCCCGTAGGTGAAACTGGCGTCATTACTTTTACGTCCTCCACCTGGTGCAGGAGCAAAGGGAACGCCGCCGCACACGTCGGGTGCGACAGCACAAACACCGACGGCTCGGGCGTGAACATCTTCGTCGACAGCAGTGGCACCACATTGAGCGGCAAGTGGATGACCTGCACACCACTCTCCCCTCTTTCCACAGTGTCCTCCATCTCTCCATCCTCCCAGCCCCACTCCTCGTCCCCCTGCTGCACTTCTTCTCCATTTTCGGCCGGAAAACTCGCGTTCTTGCTTAATTCCGCTGCGAATTGCTGGAAATCCATGGCTTTAGCAGCTTTGGCGCCTGTAGCAGCACCTGCATCGTCTCCACCCAATTTACTAAAGTCGTAGCACTCGTGTGCGCGCTCGGAGAGACTGCTGCACACCGAAAGACGCCGCACAATCCCCAGCCCCAACAGTCTCTTCAGCGCCGCCTCGTAGTCCCACAGGAAACCCGACAGAAGGAGTACCAAGTGGTCAACACTCTTGCTCTCCTCCAGCCACAACAGCGCGCGTAGATCACCCGACGTCCCGCACTGAAGCACTGTCTCCGCCCTCAGCATGTTCTGCACGCCCAGATCTCGCAGCAGCAGCGGTAGCGCCCCCGCCCAGCGCAGACTCTCCACGCAGCCAGTCTCGGCCGCCAGCAGTGCGCCCTGCAGCTGCTCGGCGGCCTGCAGTACGCCGCCCAGCACCTCCTCGGCCACGTTCACCACCGCCATGAGTGCGGGTTACCAAATCTTCGTCACTTTTACTCAAATGTCGGACGTATGTGGACCACGTAGTTGATGTGGTAGACACCGATTTAGTGCGTATTTTTGTGTGCGTTTATTTTTCAGTTTTCAATTCGCTATTTATCGTGAGGTGGAGAGATGAACAAGAGTCAGCGGCTCATCTTGGGCTTCGGCGCCACGCTCGTGGGCGTGGCAGGTGTGTGATCAATGACCAAGACTGGGCTTTAGTATCGGAACTAATACGGTATGCTGTTGACAGGTACGCTGGGCATTTACCTGCCTCGCTACAGCACCATGGCGCAGAAGGGCCGCGAACGCACGTCCAGGTACCGTGAGGCTGTGGAGAAGGGCGAGGCTGCGCCTCTGCCGGAGAAGGCGCCGTCTTCAATGTGGAAGAACATGGACAAGAAGCGTCGCGGGGATTAGAAGACCATTATGAAGAAGTAATACAGTCCGGACAGCCCTAGGCTTTGCTGCTGGGGTCCATGGAGCGCACTTTGGCAATCACACGCTTGGAGATGGCGCCCAGCTCATTGTTGGGCACGTAGAGGCTCCCTTGCAGGATCTAGACGCACAGGAACGAAGGGATGAGAACTTGGGAGCGCAGATTTGGAGACGTGCAGGGGTTTACCATGCCGACTTCGAGGACGCTGTCGCAGTGCGCGAGCTTCCCGACTGAAGGAAGACAGAGTGTGGTTGCTACGCAGGTGGTAGGTAGTCGAGCCGTCGAAGCTCTGCCGCAAGGTAACAATCAACTCGTTTGACGAACGAATTCCTATGGTTTTGCATGAATTATACCAGTCCCGTACCTGACGATAGTTTTGGGTTACTTGTGAACTTCCACCTCCACGATCTCCAGCCTAATCTTGCGCCTGCGGGTAGCGAAGGACAGGCCCTGCCGGACGGAGATGGAGAGATTATGCGCGCGATGAGATTATCGCTCAAACTTTTCCGCTTCGACAGCATGGTTCGAGTTGGCGTTGACGTCTCCAGGAGACGTAGGAGACTCTCCTGGAGCTTTTTGGATTCGGGTACGTTTAGCTACTTCGAGCCGTGTGTAGTCTCCGCTGCAGTTGTGTACAATCGCGCAACAAGTGTTTTTCTTGAACATGTTTTCTCTATCGGCACTAAGCTACCACAATTCGTCATCGTCATCGCCATCGGTGCTCGGTAAAGCCGACCAGAAAAATCCGAGCGCTTCCAGCTGCATGCGATCGATCTCAATAAAGTCGGCGAACTGTTTCCGTCGCATGGGGTTCGTTGCCAGTTCCCCAAGTTTCAAACCGCGTGTCGCCTCCGGCCACGGATCTTCTTCTGGCACCACGAAGTCTGACGGAACTTCGGCATTACCGTGCTCTTGCACGTAGGTTGTCAACGCAGGCATCATGCTGTACTCCCACTTGGCCGCCGACACGTTCCACACGAAGCCTATTTCCTCTAGCCTTTCAAAGTCCCTCGCCACTTGTCGGAAGTAATCGCCCCTGTTGCGAATGTTCTGAGCAATAAATCCCAGTCGAATGCCCCACGTCGACAGCGGCCACGGCTCCTTCTCCGGCACAGTGAAGAATTTGTGGATGTTGCAGTTCCCATGAATGCGATTGAATGTCTCGAAAGCTGGCAGGATCGTTTCCTGCCACTTCTGGTCGTTGCTGTTGAGGTAGAAGCCCAGCTCTTTCAGCTCCTTCCTGTCTCGCTCCATGTACTGCGCGAAAACGGAAACAGCTCGAATGCGGTTGACCATCCTTCCCAATCCGTATCCTTGTAGCTCCACGGGCCACTTGTCCGCCGCGTTTTCGGCTTCATTTCCTTCACCCGCCACGAAAACTTGCGGAACTTCACAGTTGCCGTAAAGCTCTCGATACTTTCTCAGTGCCGGCATGAACAGCACATCCCACGTATAGTCGGCCACGACCCACACGAAGCCAATTGCATTGAGGTCCTGCACCTGGTACTCCTGAAGTTTGTCCCTCTTCTGGCGTAGACTGTTCACTCTGGCGCCCAAGTTCATCCCCCAGGTGGTTCTAGGCCACTGAGGGTCCTCTCTGGGCACCACAAACTTGCGAGGCACCAGCAGGTCGCCGTAAATCTCCTTGTACGTTTTCAAGGCTGAAAAGACCCCCTGCTCCCACTGGAATCTCTTCCAGTCCCGAACTTGAGGGAACCCGACGGCGTCCAATTGTCGGCGAGTCTTCAGTAGCTCAGTAGAGCTTGAGGAACCTGAAGCGGCCACGAATTCGCGAATCTCTTGGCCCAACCTCAAGCCGAGAGTCTCTTCTGGCCACGGACAATCAGTCGTGTTCGGGGACGATTTTTGAGGCACCTGGAAGGTCCGAGGCACTACAAAGTGGTCATTCTGCTCGTGGAAGACCTTGAGAGCAGTTGCCAGCGACGAGAAGTGCTCGGGCGAACGTCTGGAGCTCAGCAAGCGGCGCGCGCCGACGACCACCTGCCGCCGCATACTTGCCACGACGTTTATCAAATAATGGCGTTAAAACGCTACACAGGATTGGATGAATTGATTTTAGCGAATAGTATGCCTCCGCTAAAGTGACATTGTCGTCATTATCACATTGCAATGAGCGGCGGACGTGAGGAGCCGGCGGAGCAGCAGCAGCGCGTCCTGAATATCGTGTCCACGACCGTGTCCGTGGTGGCTGCGGTGTTCCTAGGTGGAGGTATGTATGTCAGCTACGTGTTTAGCATGCTAGTACCTTTTTCAGGGGGATACTAACGCGGCATTTCCGCTAAATGTTATTGTTACATTTGGGTCTCCAGGCTTCTACTATGGCATGACCAAGCAGAAGAAGGCCCTGGCTGAGGAGGAGAAGAGTCTGGGCAAACCGTCCAAGAGCAAGAAAGAATTCAAGCCCAAGGCAGCCACTTTATTCGAGAGGAAACTGGCCCTGGACAGGCCTCTGCCACCCGGGACGGCGGCTTTCAAGGCTCTGCTAGGGGTAACGCTCGTGTCGGTCACGGGTTGCTGCCTCCTGGTGGGCGGAGCAGCTGCTGCTCTTGGAGTTGGCAATGTGAGAGCTGCTATTGTAACTGGTGCGAGCTCTAGTGGTGTATTGACTGGTATGTGGTTGTGTGTGTAGATGGTGGAGCTTCGGGAGCGGTTGAAGACGCCGCAGTCTAAGAAGCAGGTTGCATCCAAGCAGTTTGACTTTGAAGGCCTCGGAGAAGTGAAGAGGGAGATCCTGGACGTCATCGCCGATGAGGTGAAGGATGAAGCGGTGAAGGAGGCTGGTGACAAGTGAATAGACTGGAGATGTGTTACTGACTAGAGAATTGAGAGGATGGGTGCTTGCTATGTTTTTTTTTTCATAGCAGGAGGTGCTGCACACGTCGTTGTGATGGAGAATTGCCGAAGTTCTGTGACTGCAGGTGACTTCGTCTTTAACGCCAGCTTCTGCTCCACAGACAGAAGATTCGTTAAACCAACTCTTTAAAACAACCACTGGGACGACAAACTTACTGTGACGGTAGAGTGAAAACCACGGTTGGCAAGATATCCCGATCAATTGTACCAGCGAGCATCTCAAGCAGCCGAGTTCGTGCAGTTGCTTTACCACGCCGGGCTCCGCGTCGAACACCGTCAAGGTAAGTACAGTAACGTGCCGGGGCTGGATTATCATTACTCTACGATCTTCTACCCTGTGATTACTTTCTCTGTTGTGATGACTATCTTGATGGTATGCAGTGGTGATTGGTCCGGTTGCCGAGGCTGATACATGAACATGATCAACAAGGGGTGAGGCACTCACGAGTGGATTGCTCACCAATCTCCAATCTCTCGCGCTCAACGGCGACGCCGACGCTCACGGCGATTGAAGCCTCCGCCAAAGGCGTTGCCGCCGCCAAAGCCGCCCCCAGCCGCGCCCCTGAACCCGTTGCTGCCAACTTGACCAAAGTTCCCCATCATCGTTCCTTGACCGCCACCGATCCCGCCAAACGCGTTGCCACCTTGCGCACCGAAGCCCATCTGCTGTCCGAAGCCGCCAGCTCCAGCACCGCCGAACATGCCATCGCCAACGCCACCACCGAAGCTACCAAGGCCGCCCATCGGATTGCCACCAGCGAAACCTGTACCAGCTCCGACTCCGAAAGCATTGTTGGCGTTTCCAAAGCCCGGCAACGTTGGGACCCCGGTCATGCCGCCACCGTCAGCCTGCGGTCCGATGGGTGCCGGTTGTCCCGCTGCAGAGGTAGATGCTCCTCCATTCGCAAAGGTAGTCGGTGCCGGTGTGGTCCTCGATCTCCCGGTCGTCGTGGTCGCTGGGGTTGCCGCTGGACGCCCGCGCAGAGTTGTGGGAGCGGGGGTTGCAGCGCCTGGTCCAACGCCTGGGCCGGCAACGCCAGGGCCAGCGCCAGCCGCGACGTTGGTGGAGGAACCAACGACAGCAGTGTTAGAGCTGGCCACTACTGTGGACGGAACGCTTACAGGAACTGGAATGAACTGCGGCACCTCCACAGGGACGGGAATGGCGATCTCTTGACTTTCTTGACGTGATGGGGATCCTTCCTGCCTTCATCAGCGCTTTCGGTTGCAGATGTATTGGTGCTTGATTGCAGACCGCGAAGCGAAGGCACATTTGTTGCAGCTTGGGCTCCGTTGGCGACGAGAAGGCTCAGTGCGAAGAAGGCGGCAAATGCAGTGACACTTTTCATGATTCGGTAGGGAGATCGACAGGCTGGAGAAGGAAGGAGAGCTGGTTTGCTGCTCGCAAATTTGGGAATGAGCTGAGCGTTGCTGGCGCTTAGCAGCTTTACCCCGTCACGACAGTACACTTGACTCGACAAACGCGTGGAAGATGGTGTGGAGGAACCGATCGTTGAAAGAATGGAAGTGACCGAAGTTCTGACGGAGTGGATGCATTCGCTTCCCCTCAGTCGAGACGCTTGTAACGAAGAAGTTCAAAAGAGCACTTTTCTGAGGCCTTCGACTGATGGCAATACCACAGTACCTACGGGCTTGCAGCTAAGCGATCCCAGACAGCGTTCGTTCAAGACGCTGGAGATGCAGCTCGGCGGTGCCTTCATGTTCTCGGATCCGGAGCAAACGGCCATTTTCATGCAGACGAAGGAGGCGTTTCAAACGAGTATATTTCCAATGAGCATCGTCGCTGCCCAGATGAAGACGAAACTGGCCGGAAGATCACTGATAACAGAAGAACCCACCAAAGAGCACTCTTCAAGTAAAATGACGTGAAATACATATTTTCATGAAAACCCACGACAACAATCCCGATGGAATTAGTTTCATTCCAGCTGATCTTCCTTCTGACCGCTATGCTTTGGAAACCCCATCTCGATCGGGTTCTTGAGAAAGTAGGCGTCGCACAGCTTGTCCAGGCGACGACTCAACGCGTAGCACCCCATCACTACCCGCGCCAACGACATGAGATCTCCACTCCCTGCGGCTTCCAGACTTGCTGTTGACGTCCTAGCCTCCACGACAAGGGAGTGAAATGCGCTCGTACAAGCTACCTCATAATCACCCTCGTCGATCTGTTCCCGCACGTGTTCGATACGATTCCACAAAGCGTCGTACAACACAACAGGTGAGGCATCATGTTGATCGGTGTCGTCTTGCAAATGTGATAGCAGCTTGCGCGCTGCCGCCGTCATGGAGACCACAGATTCTTGCTTCACCGGAGGCGTCACTGCGCTCATGTCGTCGGTCTTGTGGTCAACTTGGTTGTTAGTGTTCGTACCTGCCGACGTCTTTATGAATCTCTCCAACTCGTCAACGACAGTCGAAATCTTGATCCGCTTCTTCGGACTCGAGACACACATCCGAGTAACCAGATTCCATTGGTCGTCTGTGCAGATCAATGGTCGAGATGGCATTTCACCAAGAGTGGCCCTGACCTTCACAACGGCGTTCATGAGACCTCCCCACGGTAGACATCTACACGAGGGTTTTCCGTTCTGCACCGCTTCCACAACTCGCAGCGCTTCCACGATGCACATACCCAAAGAGTACACATCGGACGCGAACGTGGGCTTCACCCCTGTTTCCCCAGGTTTCTTGCCAACCAAGCACTCGGGGCCACCCAATGCCACGCGCCTGAAATTGTAGCAGTAGCTTCACTGCCGACTGCCAAACTCAGACCGAAATCAGTCACCTTCGCCTTCAGGTCACTTCCGACCACGATGTTGTTGCCTTTCAGGTCACCGTGCACTACATCACGCGCGTGAAGGTACTGCACGCCTAAGGCAGCCTCGTGCAACTTCGCCCACAGATCGACTGGGTGTTTTCGTAAGTAGCTGTCCAGTGTGCCGTGGGTGGCGTATTCGCAGACGAAGAAGGGTCTCCCGATGTGGCAGGCACCGAAGAGCCGAACAACATGAGGATGGCTGAACCCGAACCAAATGTCGGCTTCTCGGCGGAACATTTCTTGAGCCTCTGCTCGCTTGGCAACAGTCTCAGGATCTGTCGGTGCCTGGACAACCGCTGCATACAAACTGTCGTAAAAACTATCACTACTACCAGTTCTTTCTGGGCCAGGCAACAGCACTTCTTTCACCACCACGTCGGAGTCCAGCCACTTGGCTCGTCGCACGCTGCCAAAGCCACCAGCACCCAAAATTCCACCTTCGTCAAGGATCAACTCCCACCACGGGATGAACCACTCCGGCGTAAGCTTCACCGCTTCTTGCACTCCTTCCGTCGATAGTTTGCTCTCAATCGCTTCGTACGCCTTCCTCATCGTCCGAATTTGCTCTTCGGTGTACTTGTCCTCGGGATTTTCCATCTCGGATCGCAGTGAATTCAAGAGAGCAGCCTGCTCTTCCACTGACTTCAAGCTCTGCAGCAGAAGGACAGTGTCGGCGATTCCTGATACAAAAGCCGCACCTTGTTCACAGCGTTGCTGTTGCCATGATATCTCCGTCTCGTCCGGTACCGACTCACCCAACGT
>JAABLK010000983.1:0-12827 GCA_012295415.1 Phytophthora chlamydospora | reverse complement strand
ACTTTGCCGGTGACCGTCAGACCACCGGTGCCGCTCTGGGCCAGGCCTGGTCGACGCTCGGATCCATCGTCGTGGCTGTCTACATCCAGGCATTTGGCGCCGCCTATCTCACCCTGCACTGGTTCATGGGCACGCTTTCCGTCATCATGATCGTCTGCATTGCGGTTGCCACTGTCTTCGCGCATGAAACTCCGCTCGACCCGAGTAAAGTGGACCAGGTATCTGCGTGGTCCCAGGTCAAGAATGCTTTCTACTCGGTTTATCTCGGTATCAGGACGCTACCTAAGGTGCTGGTGATCTACGGCCTAGGCTTCTTCTTCGTGCAGTACGGCTACACGGCCTACAACGGCAACAAGGGTCAGTTTTTCGGTCTCGAGGTGTTCGGCGGTGAAGCCGCTAGCGCCGACAGCTGTGACCCCTGCACGGCGGAGCAGGACGCCTACAACGACGGTGTGAGCCTTGCCGGCGGCAACGCCGACTTGGCGTACAACATCGTGGGCTATGTGTACTCGTGGTGCATCCCGTTCCTGGTGAGCAAGCTCGGCCTCAAGTGGGTCCTCACGGTCTCCACCGTCCCGCAGATGTTTCTTCTTATCATGGCTTGGGTCAGCAACAAGGGCTTCGATGTGTTCGTGGTTGCGATCTGCGGCATGACTTCCTCGATCTGGTTCTCCTGCATCGTGCCGGTCATCATCCACGTGATGGGAGAGGACGTGGAGATCGGCATGTACGTTGGTGCACTCAACTCGGCCAATTGCTTCGGCCAGCTGCTCAACTTTGCCATCGGCACGGCCATCGTGGACACGTCGCTCGGCTACAAGCTCCCGGTGTTCCTGGGAGGCATCATGACGACGCTGGGCTTTCTAACGGCTGCGATCTTCATGAAGATCAAGATGTATAGCTTGTAAGGAATCGAAGCAGGCCCGCAGACCCTTTGTTATGCGTAGTGAAACAACAGCCAACTTGAAGCGTCCTGGTTCGTCCTAAAAACGATAAGCGATACCCAGTAGGTTTGCACTTTCGTTGTGGTTATGGCTCCTTCGTCCCACCGGAAAAGGCTTGACACTCGAGTCCATCACGGATCGCTTCGGCTCAGAGACCTTCCACTTGATTTATGCCGCTGCCCCCCCTCCTCCCCCCGCTGGGAACTTCTGATGCAGGAGCTTCAACGACGACAGAACTTTTCGTAGGGAGCAGCTAGTTCGAGTTGGCTCCCGGCCGACGACCGAGCATGAGAGCCTCATTTGCGCTTTCAAGCACAAACGTCGCACACCAACTCACGCACCGGAAATCAACCAAGCAGGTCTGGCAACGCAGCAGCAGACCATCACGTGATAGCTGGTGAATCATCGATAACATGGAAGCTAAGGATAAACGGGTGTGCACTCTTGGGTAGTGACTGCAGCGTCATCGATATTGTGAAACTCTTTTCGCGCGCGTCTGGTTTCAGGCTCACATTATGATGACCGCTTTTCTGCAGCTGAAGTCGCAGCAGTATAAGATTCAGCTCGCTGCTCTACTGTCGAATTCAATCGTATATTTTTCTTCTTCTCAATATCGCAAAAGTCGTTATGATTGAGCAGCCAGGGAAATAGAGCACCCGAGCAATAGCTCTGTTTGAAGAGTAGCCAATAGCATACAGAATCGAAGCGAACATCGCTGTTCAGTCATTACAGTAATTTGCAGGCCTCCCTAATGGTGGGAGCTCCCATTATTCCCACTTTTGCTCTCGTAATGGAGCATTTTGATCTCAAAGTTGAGAGTTGTGATCAAATACAATGTTCAATATAGACAAGAGTAGGCGGATGCCGGATCACTGGGTCTTCAACTTGGTGGACTTGACGAACGAGAATTAGCCGGACAAGTGGTGGATGGTGACGACGGACGAGCAGCGAACGGCAAGGAGCGACGACAGCGGAAGACGGCGGACATGGCATCAAGAGGACAAGCGGAGTGGTGACGACGGACGAGCAGTGAAGACGGACGAGCGGCAGCAGACGATGGGCAAGACAGGGGCGAGGCGCAGCTGCTCGACGACGCGCTCACTCGAAGTGAGGGGCCGTCAGCAGGCTGTGAGGCGATGGACTTGCACGACGCGAGAAACCGCTGGGTATGCAACGCACGGCTAGGAGGGCGAGAGCACAAAGATCCAAGACGGAGGGTCGCTGTAGCCGGGGCGACGGCTCAGCGACAGTCTGGCAGCCGGGTTAGCGGTCGCAGCTAGGGATCAGAACAGATTTAGCGCAGCAGAGAATAAGTGACACGAACGTGAGTGAATGGAGCACTGTGCGTTACGACAACGCTAGGCTTAACAACTATAGTAGCGGGTACGTCGGATAGGCAGCCGGCCGTTCTGTCGGTGGCGGCCGTGGGTGACCGCCGGAGGTCCTCACGCGGAGCTGGCTGAGCCCCGCTGCTGCTACCTTGTGGCGACCACCGTCGGGGGTGGGGGCGCCAGGGGACCGGCGTCTGTCGGGCTGCGGTTGCAGGAAGCGAGAGCAAGGACCACCTATCGCAACGAGGGTGACGACGGCAGTAACTACTCTAGCTATCGACAAGCTAGTGCTCAAAGAGAGTTGTCGAGTTTCTTTAGCGCTTGATATTGCTTCGCATGGAGCACGCCCTTTAAAGAGAAGTCCGTCAGGCTACGGCGGTATTGTACTGGCGAGATGAAGTGGTACACCACCTTCACAAAAGTAGTGCTGAACCGCGAATACTGAACCGACACGGACCGTAAGACCAGCATTGGAGTGGTTGGCTTTGCCGCATCATAGTTTTTAGTCCCCAAGCTTCGCGCCCTCACTAACCTTCGAGTTATGGCCCACAGAACACCCCAAGAAAAGATGTTCATTGTGCGTATATGCACAGGTATTTTTTGGTCAAAGCGCAGCAACGGCTTGACCCCTTGGGCCGAGCCGTACGCGAGCGTGTAGCGAAGTGTTTAGCGGTGTCAAAATAGTCAAAGAACCTGGTTGCACGTGTGGTGGCTGCCGGGAACAAGCATGGCGACAATACGTTCGCGGTGCCTCCAGCGAAGCGCGGTCGTCCATCAAAAGGTCTGAGGTCGAAGATTGCCACGAGTATATTACGGGAAAAATAAATCACCGTAATTTATCACAGAAACTGACAACCTCGCGGATCATCTGCGCGGAGCTAGAAACTCTGATTGGTGCAGCCATTCCGGAGCGGACACTGCGGGACGAGCTCCAGAAGATGGACGTCTCATTCATTTGCGGCCGGAAGCGAGACCCACGGGCTGACTCGAAGGTAAATATTGCGTTTAGGAATTCATATCTACAAAGAAGGTTTCCAATCTCACTGCACGTTCATGTCCCAAGAAGGTAAATATATATTTAGATGAAAGCTACTGCAACGTAAATCACGTTGCTGGGGCAACGTGGGTTGTGAAAAACTCGCCTCGTTACTGTGCGAGCGGAGCTGGGCCGCGCTACTGCATTGTCGCCGCCGGCGCCATTCCCGAACAACTCGTACAGCATGCGTCGCTCCCAGCGGTCACCAGCGGTGGGACCACCATCGTCATGTCCACCAGCCGGCACGTTACGCGTGCATTTCTTTCCACGTCCTGCTACCCAGCGATGTTGCCGCTCTTGGTGCGAGCGCGCCGTAGCTTCATTGCCGGCGGGTTGATTCTCAGCGTCAGCATTGGCGCTGCGGCGGTGATCGCGAAGCCGAATCCGCTCCTGTTCTGCGTTGCTATGCTGACTGCCGACACCTTGCCGTCCCCGGGGTAGCTCCCAGTCTGCTAAGCAGTTAATAGTTAGGTCCAGTAGCAGCAAACATCTATAGAGCCATGAGCCGTACCGTGCGATGCGGGCTTGCCATGTTGCTCCAAAGAGGGGGAGGGATTCACGACTGCCAGTGGATCGCTTCCGAAATTTGAAAAAAATAAAATTCACGCTCTGGCCGTACTTAACAAGTAAATTCTCTCCCTCGAGGTTCAACCCGAAGCACAAAACCCGGCTCAATTTGCTCACCAAAGGTTTACATGAAGTTACCAAAGTCACACAGAAGTTGGTGTCTACTTTCTGTGGTAGCAGCGTACTCCCACCAAACGCGAGTGGCTCGGCGCATACCGGAAGGTAAGGAAGCAAGAGATACCTGAAGGCGTCCTGCCTATCGAAAATGACGCCAACTCCATCCGTCGAGGAGCTGCAGGAACTTGGCAGAGAATCAACGACCAACAGCAACAGCCGTATCGAGCTGCACGACAGCGAGCAATGCGTCCAGCTGACCGAGTACGAGATTCAGCTCTAAGTATTAATCCACAAAGGGTATTCAGTGATATGTCGTTATATTTTGTAACAGGTTGAGTAAATTACCGCAGAGGTCAAAAGTGAAACAGATGGCCTGTACATAGACCCGTTTGTTTTGAGGCATTGGTCGAGGCAGCTTTCTGGATTAAGCATATTTTGAAGTAGAGTGCGCTTTATGTGCTGCAAAGGGGCTCATTTAGACAAGTCTATGCTGAGCTTTCCAGTGGTATTTTCCATTTGAAAATTGGTTTGGTAGATCAACCACAGCGGCTTCCTGAAGTTGGTGTACCACTTCATCTCGCCAGTACAATAGTCGTCTTTTTCCCAGCCGATTACAGAAAAGTCGCTTTCGACGGTCGAGGTGTTGGGGAACGCCGTGGCGAGATCGCCACAGAATTATTGTAGCCTTGAAAATTGAGCACCAAATAAGTTCCAACCGTCCTCGAAGGAAGTATTGGAGTCCGTTATGTTGTCAATGGATACTCGCACTGCCTCCTCTCATCGATAAAGCTGCTTTGGGTTCACAAACTCTTGACCAATCTGTTATACCGACGTCGCATCATGCCCGATGGATAGTCGGGGCTTGTGACGCTTAACGAGGGCATTACATTCAGTCGTCTTTAGGCAGACAAGATGATGGGGGAGCACAGGGGTTCTCTCTGATTTTGCTGCGTTGTGAGAGTTTCGTTCAGCGACAATATAACGTATTCCGCTTATCGCTGACAGGAACACCAGTGCACCGAAACCAGCAGCTCAGCTTTTTCGATTGAAGATAGGGTCGCTATAGCATCTTCAATCGATGTATCGAGCTCCAGAAGAAATGCCTCCGCTGCGGCATGGTGAAAACCGTATTCATCACAATGCAAAAGGAGTTCATGTGCTTGTTGTACAAGTCGGTTCTAAACATGCTGAAGTATTGTGTTTTGGTAGTGCGCTTGCGCCTGGGCTCGCCATCGCGCTCCTCGCGGGTCTCGCCGCCAAATACACTGCAAAATCGGCATACACAAGATATCACGTCTGGATCCCCGCTTGCCACCTTCAGCCCATACTATGCGTCGTGTTTGATGTTGAACAGCATCATCGACTTCCGTGTTTTTGGCTTCGGAGGCCTGACTGTAGCCATGACGGCGCCAACAGTGGACACGGTGCTGCTGCTCGGCAGACTGGGAGGGGGAACCAGAAATGAAGCTGTTTCCAACACACGAGTTACGGCAATCTAATTATAGATCTTTGTTTGGTGGGATGAAGATCAAAAGTGGAAGTTTTGGGATCAAGCGCCAAATTCCCACCATTAACGAGGCCTGGTAATTAGTCTGTTCTTGATTGTGAGACTTGCAATAAATAGTCTATCCTCACTAATTATGAACACATACTTATTTTGAACTCAGACAAAAGACATACCGTATTGTCGAATTGAGTGAGACAAAAATTATATGCTGAAACCAAGTAAGACAAAATCTTATTATTTATTTTTTCTCGAGGAGCTCTTTTCGCGCCAATGCCCCCCGTCCTGCATTTACACACGTCCAGCATGCCACGTAGACCAAAGAACAAGTATAAACTAAGGCCGTAACGTGCTATTGCCTCTCGTTAGCAGAAACTAACCTGGCATTGCAGGGCGCGCTTTTCCCCCGCCGCTTCTTCTAGATCTCTCTTTGCGCAATTCTCCACGCCGGCAGCAAGGATGAAGTGCTCTAAGATCGACTGCTGCTTCGAACAAGTGGTCGAGGTGTCACCTTGCTGTATCTGCGGGCACATGGTATATCACCTGTGCAGCAATGACTTGTGTGCCACCGCAGAACTCTCAAAGAGGTAACCTTGCTGCTGAGCGCCTGCAAGATGACAGCGTGATGCTACACTATGCTATGTATGTATGCATGTAGATTTTGCTGCCGCGAGTGTGTTGATATCGACGAACAAAGACGTCGGTTAAGAACTACCTCCAAACACCGGAGAGATGTGAAGCCGAAACCGACAAGATCATACAGCAGAGGTCAGCTGTAGATTACTCGGTGCTTCATTTCCAGCAGCGCTTTGGTCCCAAAGCACTACTGGAAATGGAGCACCGAGTGATACCGCCCTCATCACGCGAGCCCTCGGTGATCAGACAGCCCGCGCCGTAGATGCCCGTGGGGTGGAACTGCACGAACTCGGGGTCCTGCAGCGGGATGCCGGCACGCAGCGCCATGCCCGTACCGTCGCCCGTGCACGTGTGCGCCGAGGTGCACGAGAAGTAGGCGAGGCCGTAGCCTTTGGTCCAAAAGCACTACTGGAAATGGAGCACTGAGTGATCTACCGGGCGATGCGTTCGAGCGACGGTCGAGGTGATGGTTTGGTGGCTTCAGCTTCTTCATCGAGTTCTCCTGTCGACGATGGAGCAGCAGCCGCGTCGGACCCTGAACTGGAATTGTTGTGTATAAAAGAAGTCTCCCAGCAGACAGAGGATACACCGGCAGACGTGCCACTGAATGCAAAAGCAGATGCAGTGCTTTCACAATGGTTGAACCATCACGTTGACGGGGCTGACGTTGTTAAGCATCAGTACACAGCCAAAGATGAGTGTGACGGGATTCTAACTAAGCTGAGCATGCGCAACAATCAGCACATTGGTGTTTGGAATGTTGAGCAGCTGTGTAAAAGCATTGGCGTGTGCCGCTGGTTCAGAGAATTCGGAGAGAAAACGTACCCGGCGATCGCGAAGCTAGCTCGAGTGTGGCTTGGACGCAGCTCGTCCACAGCGTTTCAAGAGCGAGTGCTTTCAACAGGCTCATTTGTGATGAGCCCAGGACGGACAACGAGCGTGGTCATTGGAAGTCGATTCTACGCCACAACCGCCTCGAACTTCATCGCTTGGGAGATAGCAAGCGAGAGATCTGGTAGATGGGAGTTGGGTTGGTTAGTAGCGAGTCATCAGTGATAATATGAAGCCTTATTGAATCCGCGCACTGGCTACACAAGAACAAGACTTCCGGATACTTCAAAGTTCTGTTCGAGTTGATAAAACGGGTGCTATTGTGGCCATCATACCAAAGAATTGGTGTTGTTATTTTGCAAAGTGCCGAGTTGTAGTTTTCCGAAGTGCCGAATTTAGCCGACTCTTCAGTAAAACAATTAATAACAAGGAGCGATGAGCAAGCTCAAGCCGAGCGTCTCTGACAAACTCCACTAGCGCAAGACACCGTTTCAGCCAGCCCATGCAATTTGGTACGGATTACTAGTTGCAATGAGGGATACACATGGTGTAGTCTGCTCTGTTCGCTGTCAGTTCTGTCAGTTCTTTGGAAGAGAGGAAGCAGCGACTGGAAAGCGGGAACGTACGCAAAATACCAAGCTCTACAATGCACCCTATCGACCCCAGGGCTATGCCGACAACAACACTACACCATTGCACAGCATTATCCACAGCATCAACAGTAATTTTGAAAACATGCGCAATCGAATCCAAAAGCTTGTCAGACATCGCCCTCTTGGGGAACAACAGAAACAACCGGCTCGAGTGCAAGTGGGGAAAGATCAAGCAAGTGATGGAGGCACATTTTACGCTGGACGAGACAATTTTAGCGCTGATTACCCTGCAGAGAGTTGCTGAAGACGAATATGTTGCCCAGTACCACGAGGTTGGTAATCGTCCGGACCTCGGTGAAGATCCAGAGCTTGCTGCACTCTGGATGCAGCAGTCTGATGATGCTCTCTCAAGTACCGTCGGCAAGTTCTACGAGACTCACGCAGATTTCCTTCACGACTCCGCTCTCGCCAACACCGGTCACACCGACTGCTGAGGAAGAAGGATGTAATTTGGAGGAGAAACGTACTGCTCCAGAACAAGAACCTAGTGAAGCCACCAGCGTCGACGTTCACGCTGAGCTGACCAGTGAATTGCCGTCGCCGAACGCAGCAGCAGCTTCAATCACCACACGAGCATCAAGTCACACCGGATCCATACCACACAGAACCTCACCGGACTTACACAGGACCCACCACAAGACGGATCTAAGGCGGCTCCAATTGTGTTTGCTGCTCCTCCTCGTGTTAGAGGGCTTTCAAAGCGCGAGAAGCGATGTCTCGCAGGCGGAAAGAAGCTACGAGAGGCACATGAA
Source organism: Phytophthora chlamydospora (assembly GCA_012295415.1). Classification (NCBI taxonomy): domain Eukaryota; phylum Oomycota; class Peronosporomycetes; order Peronosporales; family Peronosporaceae; genus Phytophthora; species Phytophthora chlamydospora. The sequence continues at coordinate 4,456 of JAABLK010000983.1, read as the reverse complement.
CTGGCTGTGAAGATAAGAGATGGCAAGAAAAAACGCAACGCCCGCTTGGACGACGATGCTGCTCTACTAGATGGCACTTACAGCATGGATATCGCGAAGGGGGTGGTGGATGCTATACCGCTGGAAGATGGCGAAGTTAGCGGGGCTCTATTTGTGCAGCCGTACAATGTCCGTCAACGAGTCCCAAAGATAACTCAAATCCCTCAGCTGGAAAAGACCCACGATCGATTGAAGCAAACAAAGATAACTGGGAACGAGAGCCTACTGGCATGCTCGAGTACGGGTCTGCAACATTCGATCAGCTGGAAGCAATGGCCAGCGTGTTTGAAGCACGCAGCCGGTTCCGTGTTGTGCAGTTTTACACTGGATTGGATCGACGGAGTAGAGTGGCAGGTTAAGCCCGTTACCGCCATTTACAGACAGTAGCGACTACACAAAGTAACTGCTACATACTCACATGATGAAGACTCAACCTAACTTGTTCTATTTGTTCATTTCACTGCAGCAAACTTACAAGGAAGGTGTAAAGGGAATGTGGCTGGGCAAAGTTCACCTTGAGCCGGAGTGACTGCTCGGTTGCTCGTTGGTTTACTTCGTGAGAACCTGTGGCTGCATAGTTCGTCGATTATCTCGGCGATGCTGGCTATGAAGCAGATGTACTCGAACGTGGGTGTCATCAACACGACCTCGCAGGGGTTATAGCGAAGAAGATGACCGCGGGAGGGTTCGGAGCGTTGGATCCTTCGAACGAGCGCGTCATTGCAATCATCTGCCTCGAGCATCACAGGGCCGCGAACTTAGTGGACAAGAGCAATAAGGTATGCTACATGTTTGACCCGCTCCAACACAAGAGGAACCTCGAGGTGGTGAAGTCGAGCGTGCAGAAATTCATCGAGCCTTTGCTCGGATTGATCACATACGACGAGATCGACTGGTGCACCGAGCAAGATAAAAGTTCATATGGCGCCTGGTGTCTCGTCGTGTTGGGGCTTTTACTTGCCAAAATACCATGGCGCGGCTGTATTTACAAGGTGCAGTCATTTCTGCGACTGCGATTCTTGTACAAGGCAATTAGTGTCCAGCAGCGCGAGGGTTTTCGTAGCGAAGAGTAGATTAGTGTTCTGATTGCACGGTAACTTCAAAAATGATAGAATATCTTTGGCGTTTTGAACAATTGTGAGCATTTTATGTCTGTTCTGTGCCATACCGGATTCACACCGGAAATGACTGCGGTCGTGTCCGGATCGCGCTCGAAAACGCTAAGTCCTCAAGTTCATATATTTAGATATCTTGTCTAGGCCGGCCGTTATTTACTTTGGGCTCGTCATTTTATTTAACTATCTCTATCCACAAGATAGTCAGATGGTTGAACTCCGTTCAAAGATGAAACATTTTTTTGCAATACAGTATCATGGCATTTCATGTCCGCTTAAATGTATGTAAATGTTTGGAACAGCTTCCGGTCTCAGTAACATCAGCCCCAATAACCATCAAGCAGGTGGAGGTTAACTCTGCAGCTTCAACATGTTTTAATGGTGCGAAGAATCGCCTGCGAAAAGCACAGAAGACTGCTAAGCACGCAACATTCGTTTACATGAACACACTCACTTACCACTGGGGAGAACAAAACTTGCTCTTGGTGGCCAGAATTGCTTGGGATGTGAGGGATCACGACAGGGGCTCCTGGGTCGGCCACAACGTTGTCAAGACTTGCATCCTCTCGGTCTGGACTCTCGGTAGAGCTGGAGGAGTCACGTGAGACGATCATCAAATATTCTTATGAGTTGCTGATTTCTGTGCAGACGTTATTACTTCGACCACGGTGAAACCACATCACGTGGAAGCATATGAACTGGTTCATATTCGTGAGAGATATTCAGTTTGAAGTGGCGAATCTCTCCCGCAGCGGCCTGAACAAAAATACATCGGTTGCTAGATTGAGCGTTACATTTTCAGTAAATGGGTTGTACTTAAATGCGTTAGGACGATCAAGATGCTATGTAGCTGATGGATATTTTTTAATGACGTATAACGATTTTATCTCTGGCATGACTAATAAAAAATATATATTTACATCTGACACATCGCCATACCCTTGAAGACCAGCAGGTTAGCTCGGTGGTTGTTTAAGCCGCATTTTGATGTACCGAGAAGCGCCCACCAACGTCGATTGTAGCACTTTAACACGCAGGCAAAATATATAAACTACCACATACATCGCGTTTTGTTTTCTTCCTCATTAACTGCAGTCTCTGAGCTGGCTTCAGCCCCAGTATGATTAGCGCGTCGATGTTTGGAGAATTGAAGCTGATTTTTAGGACCTTAAGTGCTGATAGCTCCAAGGACTAAGACCGTAAAAGTCAACATGCTTGCGAAAGGGATCCATCGTACGAGAATGAACTTTTCGAATATAAGCTGAAATTCGAGTCTTTTCACTTCCTCTAATGCGTTCTTGCACTCATCAGCATGAAATCTTCTCTTCACAATGATCTAGTCGGTATTCCAAAACATAACAACGCTGGTGGATGGGTCGTTGCTTCGAATGAGTGCTGGGGTTGATCTCTGCGGGGCCTTCCGGTTGCTCCTTGAAAGGCAGTTAAGTGCGTACGCACCACCGCTGTTATTGCTTGTTTGGCAAGTTTTGAAATGAAAGATGGGAGGCCAGGCCGTCGCCACGTCGCCGCACTTGATGACGTAATGTCCTGATCTGTGTGGATTTAGCGGGCCGGGTCTCTGGATTTGCTTTTGTCGTCTGTGCGATTCAGCTTATGTAGCTAATAGCGTGCTTTGACAAAGCGAGTTTAAAAGTACCGTGTCAACAACTATCCAAGCCGGTCTCTACCTCAACGACCACACAAGTAGTTTCATGGAAAGTAAGTCATTTCAAGGGGACAACGTGCGTAATACAATTCGACGCCAAACGACTCATAATGGGGGGTATCTGCTTTCACAGAATACAAACGTACGAGTGCTGGGAAAAGTAATATTAACCCTTTCGCGGTGCAAAGTAAGATAAACCCTTCTTAAAGGGCGAAAAAGGCTAGGTTTATGCAAGTTTAATGTAAAGTATACCGTCTTGTACGTTGCCTACAACAGCGAAATAAATCAAGGTTGTGCGGGCACTTTGGCTCAGCCCCCCAAACATCGAAACCTTGGATGTTTTCGGGTATATACAACTGTTATTTTATCGATCGATGAAAAATTCCACGAAGTGACGATACCACACGAGGTCCATTAAATTCCTGTACTTGGTCCCACTTGCGATTTTGATCACAAAAGTGGTAATATGTACTTCAAATCGTTTCCAGTTTCCAGCGTCAACGCACACAATCTCCTTGACAGTTTTCGGCGCTTTCAGCTCATTTATTGTATCACATATCAGTGCATGCCGATGATGATGTATGGCCCATTCGACCACGTCACTGCCACCGCTTCTGGCGGATCGATGCTCACAGTTCTATCAAATTCCAAGGCTAAGAAGCCACCGTCCGGCGCAAAACAACGGGGGTTTCAACAAATACATGGTCCACCTGTGTCTTGTGTGGAGGGGTGACTTGGCCGAATGAGTGGCGTCACAAAGCACATCTACTCAACCCAGCACAGCAGGCCACGAAAGACACACGTCCGGGAGTATCGGAATCATACGGAACAAAATGAGTATGCATGAATCGATTGACACATATTTGGCGCGTTTTGCTGTTTTGATCGTTGCCCACGACATGGAAGAAAAACCTGCCACACGATAAACCCGTGTCGTCACAATACATGCGCCGGTTGCACGAACTTGAGTATTGATCAAGGCCAGTGACGCGGTGACCAGGACGGTTTCCGTTGCGTCTTGTTAAGCACCTTGCATCTAAATCCATATTTTGAATACGAGATATCCGGGCAAGAAGTTTGAACGTTTGAACATCTGGTCCACCAATCAGTAACCGATCGCCAAAGTTTGATCCGTGTTACAAAAACGGTGGGATGTTGGAGGATTCGCGACAGTTGGCTCGATCCCGTACCAACAAATAAGTCCATCGCGCCGATATCGATCCAATTTCAAACAACAACGTAGCATCATCATGAACAATCCAATGTGGTGTTGCACTGCTACATTCTAGAATTGGCAGTAGCCAAGGCTACGAGCTACGCTTTTAACTAAGTGTGGCGTTGGGTTTTGCCCACGCGAGACAACCCTCGTTGCAGTCCCACCGAGGTCAAGACCTTTCGGTGTTACGGGCGTCTGTGATTGGTGGGACACATTCCCCGCGATAGAGTGACATAGTGACAGAGACTTCGGCCGGTCATAATAGAACCCGGCCGAGTCAGTTTAGTGCATCCAGATTCGCATTCAGCGAACCCTCGGTCGTCCCTTCGTGAGTCCAAGACCACTCCTAGAAGATCGGTTCACACTTGATATTTGTATAGAGATATAGGACTAGCTATAAAAGGACCTACAGAGGCTCTC
>JAABLK010000982.1:0-12848 GCA_012295415.1 Phytophthora chlamydospora | reverse complement strand
CATACGTAACATATGTATGGAACCCAACTTATGTATGGCACCTAACTTGTGTGCACCACACTATTTGATGTAACCCCATTACACTGGGAGTGGCTGGTGATGCCCCAAGGGCTGTCGAACGCTCCTGCAACGTTCAATCATCTAGTGACGCAGTTTTTCAGTCCCCTTCGGGCGTTTGTACAGACGTACTTCGACGATATCTTCGTCCACAGTCGTGCGGAGCACGGACGGCCTGACGCGGAGAACCACATTGACCATTTTGGAGCGGTGCTTGAGTGCATGCGCACCAACAAGCTCTATGCCAACGCATCGAAATGCATTTTTAGAGCTGAACAGATTCTTTTCTTAGGATGCTTCGTTGGGAAGCGCGGCCTTCGAGCAGATCCTGCTAAGGTCAAGGCCATCGTTGACTGGCCGGTTCCCAAGAACCAGAAGGACTTACGTAAGTGGCTTGGCCTTGCCAACTACTTGCACAAGTACAGCGAGAACTACGCTGAGATGGCTCGGCCATTGTCCAATCTCCTTAAGAAGGATGAGGACTGGTGTTGAATCACCGAGCATCACGATGCTTTAGAAGCAGCCAAAGAAAATCTTGTTCATGCCCCAATCCTGGCGTTACCAGACCCTGAACGTCCGTTCAGTGTCGTCTGTGACGCATCGGAATTTGTGTCGCAGTCTCCCTTCGATGCCCGGGGTCGTGTACTTGCAGGCCAGAGAAGGAAGAAAAGCAGATAGAGATAACTGGGACTTGAATAAATCGTTTGAACTTGTTTGTTTGTTGATTTCGAAGGAAAATCACGACTGAACCGCTCCGGTGGCCGCCAAGCCACCGAGCCACCCCTTACTATCAAGCAAAAACGCTATACCTACTCGGCGACCGTCCCTGAGTCTGGCTTTGACAGTGGTCCTCCAGCGCCGTTTCAGGATCTCGCGTCATTAAAAGGCGAGGGGCCTTAGGCCCGGAACGCCTGCTGCCCACTGTCTGGCACGAAAGACTGAACCTCGTCTGAAAGCTAACGCCCGAGACAGTCGGCGATCCGGACAATCCATCAATTGGTGGAGGACCGTGACATTTCTTCCCGACTGTCCCTCGTCGTCCTCAACGAGCCGGATCACCATCCATGGCACTGTCACTGTAGCAGCTTCCTCAACAGCCACGGCCTCTGCGACGACCCTCGCCGAGGCATCCATCGGCGGAGGCAGCACTTCACTCTTCAAGCTTTCCATGTCGGAACGTTCCACCTCTTTGCGAGCTTGGACTCAAACTTATCTTGCTCCACCCATTATTGGCCACCTGGATTGGCTTTGCACTAAACGCTCGACCTGCACCGCAGGGACGCGTTCCAAGCGCAAGGCCGCCGCGTTAGGCAAGGCTTCAGCCAAGAAACCTCGAGCCACTCACAAGCTGAAGGCTGCTCCGTCTGCGCCGCCACCAGCAACAGCTCCACCAGTCGTTCCAGTCATTTAAGTAGCTCCAGTCGCCACATCACTCGCCGACGCCATGGGCATCAGTGCCACGGTTCCCGTCAGGCCATCGAGGACGTTCTCGTTAAAGCCAAGGCGAAGGGCAAGAGCGTTTGTCGGCCCGCGTTCCCTTGAAACGGTCGACCGCTCTGGTATGACCCCGCTGCTCATTCTGACGTGCACCGTGCCCATTGGCGCTTCTGGATGATGCACATACGTGCCTTCTGGGAGTGGGCGTTCCACGTGCCATACGACTCAGCCGCTGTAAGCTCAAGCTACGCGCCTGCAAGGTGCGTCTCGTCATCTTGAACTTCTGCATTGATCCTTCCAAGCTCTATCCGATGCAGCACGGAAATCGGTGTTGTTGGTAAAGTGGAGATTCACCATGATGTGCTCGAACCGATGGCGAGGCATGTATACGTTGAAGGTGCCAGGTTAAAAAGCCAATACCCCGCTAAATATGCTGGCTGGTACGTTGCTGTAAATGACGGCGGCACAGTCATGAATCGAGGTGTTAGCGTAACCTTTCACAGCAGGGGCAGTACCCTGACAAGTCTGGATGATAGGCTGTCTAGGCCGTAAGCGGTCACCAAACATCAACTTAAACCGCTCAATACGGATAAGCTCGTTCCACCAAGCTGATAGATTAGCATACAGTTAGACGTCGGAAGTCTCCATGATCGCTCTTGCTCCGCCAAAACATGAATTCCAAATTCATGCGTTTTTTTTATCAATTGTCTTGGTCCCCGACCAATACAGCGGAGCCATTCGCCTTGAGCACCACGAACAGCAGATAACCACCTCGTCTGTCGCATCTGGCGTCACCTGTCCTTACCACATACGGGCGCGAGCGCTGAGTTAGTACCTTTAGAGAAAACGCTCCTATCAGTGCCATGATGAACGAAATACCGCAATTCTCTGTTCTCAGCTAGCCCATCGCCCTTCAAACGCAGCATCGGCGAGCTTAGCAGTACAGCTTACTATCCCAAGCAAAGCATGCTATCATGGTAAGGTATATCGCGTACTGATCTTGGATGCATACCTTCAGTACTTTTTTGATCAGTGTACCTTTGCTATAGTAAAAAGAGTTGGGATAAATAGATACCTATTTGCCCCAACCCCGTGTACTCTCATTTTCCAGAAGAATATTAAGATTTTTGATCAAAAGAGTACAACGAATGCTGAAAAAGATTAAAGAGATGACTCTCTTCAACCAACTCTCATTCGAAGCTGCAACCATGGTCGCGCTCGTTTCATGGGTCGATGCCATTGGGTGGTGTGGTCCACATACAAATACAAACTCATGATTGACAAGTCTCTTTGCGGTCCACAAGTCGCCTGTCGAAAATGGCTCCGCTGTGGCGCCGACCGAGCGTGCTGCTGGGCGGCGCGACGCTCTACGCAGGTGTGTCCTTCGCCACGTACGTGTCGCTGTATGACCCCAGGAAGCAGCAGGGCGGTGCCGCTCCGCCCGTGGTGGACGACGCGCGGCGCCTGCAGGTTTTCGACACGAACGCGTCGAAATACGACGGCGAGGTGGACTGGGACGAAAGGCTCACGGGCATCTCGCTCATGCGGCGCTTCCTGCTGCAGAAGGCCAAGGGCCGCGTGCTGGAGGTTGCGGCCGGCACGGGGCGCAACCTGCGCTTTTACCCCGCATCGGCAGAGGTGTTTTTGACCGACTTTAGTCGCAGCATGCTGGACCAGGTGTCGAAAACGGAGCAGCAGAGACTGGCCAAATGCGAGCGGTGTGTCATGAGCGCGGGCGAGTTGGCCTTCCCGGACGAGCACTTCGACACGGTGGTGGACACCTTCGGGCTCTGCAGCATGGACGACTCGGTGCAAGCGCTGCGCGAGATGCGCCGTGTATGTCGCAAGCAAGGTGGCCGCATCCTGCTGCTGGAGCACGGCCGCAGCAGCAACGCGTGGTTGTCGGGCATTTTGGACAAGTTCGCCGACCTGCATGCGCAGAAGTGGGGCTGCCACTGGAACCGGGACATCTTGGCGCTCGTGGAGCAGGCAGGGCTCGAGGTGGAGACCGTGCGCCGCTTCCACTTCGGCACGACCTACTACATTGTCGCTAAGCCAGGAGGTACACCGGAGTGTGATTAGATGACCAAATACATGGGAAGACTTTCGTCCGATCTTGAAGTTTCTGTTGGTTTGAGGCTTTTCGCGGATTCGAGAACGGTTTATGAGCTGTTCAGTCTCGAGATGCTATTTCAGCTCCGGAATGGTTTGCGTCGTTGGCTTGTGGTGCTGTGTAGCAAACCGCAGCGGCAAATCCAGATCGTCCGGAGTTTTTGGGAATGCAATCTCAAGTTGCGTCCTGCGATCGCTTGCAGGGCTCGTCTGCGAGTTCCGACGTCCTGGCTGATGGATGAACGGGCTTATCGATGTCAGCAGCTTGCTTCGGCGCTTCTGAGCTAGTGTCGTTTGACGTTTTCAACAAGAGCGTCTTTGGGTTGACTCCTGCTCGACAGGCTTCAGCTTCTTCTTCGTCAGTGCTTTCGGATACAGTGCCGTTTCTCCTTCGCGGCATCAGCTCAAACGGCAAATCCTGCTGCCTTCAATGGAGATCCTCCATTCCAGGATGACACAAAGTGTGTTGTTTTATTTACTTCAAAGGCGACTGAAGGCTCTACAAACGCAGTATGTTGTCGCGGCAAAACTTCAGTGACTTAAAACAAGCTGCGGGAGAAACTTCCACGAAATAAAAGAGTGTCGTGGATCTAATGCGAGCTATATTATAGTTTGATGTGTTTCAATCTCTATTAACTCGTCTGCAATCAGGTGACGAGTTCCAGAGCCGTTACGCGACTTAGCATTCTTGACAATAAAAACACAATGTGTTCTAGCTCACGTTGAGCTGCGCCTTGATCTCCAGGTGGCCACCTTCGCGAGAAATAGGCACCCAAAGCACCAACGAACCACCTCCTGTACCGGGAAGACCCAGGAAACCTGGACGCCAGCGGTCAAGGTACAAGGTTTTGCCGCCTAGGGCTTTGATCGTCGACGTCCACTGGGCAGTTTTTCCTGCTTTGATGTCCACCTCGTCGATCTTGTCGCCACCAGACATGATATTCACCGTGACGTCTTTCGTGTCCAGACTCTTGAAGTCGATGATGACGGCGCCGTCGCCCTCTTTGGTCCAAGAGAGCGTGCTGTTCTTGAAAGCCTTTTTGAGCGCATTCATACCGAGGGTGGCGGCTTCGTTGCCGTCATCGATCTCGCCCATGAACTGCGTGGGCCCGCACACCGTTTGAAGAAATTCGGCGAACAGAGTCGATAAATCTGTGGGCTCGAGACCAGTCACGGACGCAAGGGTCAGCGCGTTGTCCGTCCACACGTAGGCAGCGTGCTTGGCAGCCAAGGAGGAGCCATTGTCGCTCTTGCCAGACTTAATCAGGTCGCTGATGATCACCCCAAACGTTTTACGGAGCGTCTCGCGGGTCGTGTACGCAGTGGCAAGCGTAGACTCGGAGATCATCTGGCTCATGCAGTTGTTGGTCACCGTGGCGACGTCGTACTTGACGACATCGGACTCGCTGATCTTGAGGCGGATCTCGTCGTCGCTGATGTCGGCATTATCCTGGCGGTACTCGGACACAGTCATCCAGACACGGTTGGTCAATGACCTCAGCTCCGCGCCACACGTCGTGTTCTGCTTCATGCCTGTTACCAGGCTTGAGATTTCACCCTCCGTGAGCTCCTCGGCAGCCTCCGTGAAGTTGGCGCCTTTCATGAAGGCCTTGAACTTTTCCCAGCTAGTGATAATGTCATCATCGTAAGAAAGCACCAACAGCAGAATGTACTGAGCGGTGGGCATGATGCCACGTGCCAGCTGAAGGTTCGCCGGCACGGTCCTGCCGGAGCACGCGTAGATGGTAGCGGGCAGATCTGCGACGACATAGTTCGTCTGGTACAGCAGCAGCAGGAGCTTCTCTTGTGACGTCTGCGGATCCAGCACCATTTGGTTTCGCGTGAAACGAACGATAGCCCTCGTCGTCGTCATGAGCATGTTGGCGCATTTGACAGCCCACGTCACCTTCTTTCCCATCTTGGCCAGCTCACCGAAGACACCAAAGGTGGCCATACTCAGCGTGGACATGGCAACAGCGGAGGCCTTGGCGATATTTTCACGGGCGCAGTCGTTGTTCTGCTGGATACACTGCATGCTGCACTCGACCGGGTAGTCCATGGGGCATTCCGTCCAGCACGTGTTCGTCGCGTCATTGCGGTCGAAGTTGCTTGGGCAGGTGTCCATGATGTGAGCTTCACGGTAGCACGCCGAATCGGCGGATTGAGACCAGGGCCCCACCCAATTGCGGTAGAGTGACGTGGCGCCACTGACAGCGGTCGAAGGCGTGGCAATCTCGCTCATGTCAGGAATGGCCAAGTCCAATGGCGACGCCAGCGACGAAGATCCGGAAAGTGACAGGGCCGTCGTTGGCTTTTCGGTGGCCGAGGAGTCAGTTGACGAGTCCGATCCCGACCCCGAAGAAATGAGTTCCTCGACTCGGTCCATGTAGTCGGATCCCATTGTGCTCTTGAGCGTTTCCGGAGACAGGGTCTCCATACTCACGGATCCCGACGAAGCAGTGGCGTCGTCATCATCGTTCCAAAAAGTCCAATCGATGGCTGCTTGTGTGCCGGTGGTGCTGGCAATGACGGCCAAAAGGATGAGCGCCGCCCTTGATCGGATCATCTTGAAGTGCTTGTTTGTGACTGAAAGCCTCAGATCAATGTGTGTCCGGGAATGCAAAAAGCAGAATGAGTCGCTTTTGCCGTTTGAAACTCCAAGTGCGTTCTGCTGTCGGAGCCGGGTTGGGGCCTGAGCCGACAGCGCACCAGGACGATTTGCGGAAGATGGAGATGGGTGCGCTGCAGGTAGCAATCGAGCCGGTCATTCCAAAGACTCCGTCCCCTGTGACCACGATTAAAAAGGCCCCCAAGCGAGATGGGAGTTGAGCAAGAGGACAGGCGGCCTCGGTCACGTTGGCTTGGCTGTTGACGAGCTAGCGAGGGCCTCCTGTCTTGGGGTTCCTTTCTTGGATTTCGTCACCACCTGCGCCTGGAAGTTAGCACCAAACTTACCAATCCCTAGAGCAGTTTAACCTCTTTTCGGTACCGAAGGGAGTCACATCTCAAGACGACGGCGCATAAGTGGGGGAGCGTTGGAACGGCGACAACAAGGATGAAAAGTGCCATTTGCGGGCAAAAGGTCAACACCGGCATCGGGAACGCCCTTGAGCCAGTGCATTCTCTGATAGGCGCTGCTAACATAACGAACGGTTAAGACACAACACTGCGTCACCGCACTTTTAGAGCTGGGCAGCCCCCCCTAACTGGAAGCATTACGTCAAGAAGCTCATGCCGACGAGGCGAACCCACTGCGAGGTTGACATTTACCGATCCCAAAATGTGCATACAGCATTACCAATAGGCACTTTTTCTAGTGTCTTGGTGATGCAGGGCTGGTAAGCTTCCACATGAGCGCTCATTGGGCAGAGTACGAAGAAGATATCAAATCCTTTCGAGTGCGAGCCTGCCAAGATTTTAATTAAAGTTAATAGCCTTGGCTTGTCGACGGTAATCTTCGCCTCCTGCCAAGAAAAATAATCGTGTAAGAAGCCTTGTGCGAATATGCAATCTATCCTGGATACCTTTCCATGATAGTACAATGTCAGGGGGCAACGTTGTGCTAATGTCTTGCCAGTTTTCAGGTTATGCGCCATTATGGTACGCTTCGAATGTTCTTTGGAGGTCGAAAACATCTTGGCATCGACCACATTGCATGACCGGAGCTGCCTGGCGAGACCAGGGGAAAAAGCCAAAGAATCTACCCGAACGATGGCAGATTTGGTTAGGGACTTGCCCACGAATTATCACTGCAAGGACTACATCGTCCGAGGAAATTAAACAACAACGCACAATTCATACTGTCAGCCCTGCTTCAGGGCTCGCTCAAGGGTAGTGGAATGGTAAATTCGTCAATATGCCCCCTCTCGTTAAAGTGATTTACTCGTCCAGTTGGTGTATTGGCAACCGTCACGGACCATGACAGATGGGATTTTTGATAATCGCCATGGCCCCACTCAAATATGGCTTCTGCTCAAGGGTGCCTTGCGGATGCCGCATGCTCCAGGGAGATGCCCATACACAGCCCTGGGGTCTGTATTGCAATGTACAATTCCATGGTCTCGATTTGGTATCTCTAGTGGAAGATTTCGACTGCGGGAAGACCAGCCGTGTTTGAAGTCAAGTTCAGATCTCAAACCAAGACGGAGACCACAACCAAGATATTGCTTCAACACAGCACCAGGCGACTTACATAGTTGCTCCTCCCCGCCACCTGCTTCCTGGGAGCGGCGATTTAAACAGAGAAGGTCATTTGGTGGTCGCATCAAAGATCGTGAACTGCAGCGCTGCTCTCGAGAGCCGAACCGCAGGCCACGAGATCGCAGCGCTTGCATTCACTGAGCCATGAAGACACGCGAGGTCGCGCAAGCGACCTGCTAGCCATTCGTCTCGAGATCTCGTCCCAGCTTGCCAGGCCGAGCTCTGTCCCTGCCACTGCGATTGCCCAAACGGTGTCGAATTGCTCCAGCCCCACACGCACCGCAAAATGATCATGACGGCCATCTGCTGCATCGGATGATCACATTCGGGATCTGTTCACCAGCTACGCCGCGGCATTGTTCGTTTTCGTTTGTCCAGTTTCATCTGACGCGGCGGGCGTCGACAGCTTGCCGCGAACGTATTGGCCACGACGAGGTGAACAGATGCAAGATATCGTGGTGAAAGCCGACATAACCCAGCGTCCTCCGGCTCACTGGAGAAATGGAGAACGCACCGCTCTCCGGAGGTCGAATGCTCGTCGTCGAGCACACCTCGAAGAGAGTCGGGCCGACAACAAAATTTGATTAGATGGACGGGAAGCACACATCGTTTCGACTGTGATTCAACTTTTTGGTTGTGAAATTCTCGCGCCATCGATCTACAAGTGCGTTGTCAGCCCGCGATCGGAAGCACTTTCATGTTGAAGCAATGGCGTTGAAGTGTTCAAAGGCCATGCATTGTGGCTACCAATTGCAACGCACTCTTCACGCGCTATTGCAGTTTGCGAGCATCCAGCTTCAGCGCTACGTAGGCACAACGAATTTGGGGTCAATCCTTTTGCATTGAGTATCTTTAATCGAGAGTTAAGACTAGCCCCATTTCATCACCTCGCGCTGAGTTCCTGCTTCTTCCCGCAGGTTTGTCATTGCGGGGCCATCCACTAGTCCACTGCAGCCGTAGACGAACGGATGCCACGATGGAGTTTTTTTTTTTTTCAGGAACTCGAGAAATGTATCCTCGCTCGACTTGTAGATCTCTTCGATAGCACCTGGCGAGTTGAAAAGATTCGAGCGTAAATACACAGGACTAGAGCTTTCGAGTGGGGAAGATTGAACGAAGTACTGTTCTACCATACGCAAAAAGCGCAAACTGTAGGTCAATTTTGTCATCAGATGAGCAGCACCAATAAGAAATGTTGGAACACCTACCGAGGCAGCGTCATCGACGAACAGATTGATAGAGAAATCTCCGAATATTTTGAGGCTCTGCCGTCCCCGAGGGGGTTCACGCTGACATCCACGCACACAGACAACACTGGCGCGATTTCCAAACGGCGAGCCGTAGGAATGTAGCTCTCACGTAAATTCTATGGCTTTCAACAGTTCTACGTATAGTGTGAGCCCACGGGTTGGCTTTAGACACCACAGTTTTCCGGCACAGTATCGTTGCAGATTTAATATTTAAGCTCTCGGTCGTGGCTCTATAATGCGCTCGGGCTCGATTGCTGCTCGCTCCACAATACAGGACATCTACATGCACTCCTACAGGCATATTCTTCAAGGGAGATCGGTTCCAGGATGAGGCTGGGTTCGTCCCATGTTGCTCGTCTTGGAATTCGTCATACCGTTGCAGACGGAGAGATGAACGAGTTCAGCTTCATTAGGTCAAACGTGGCAGGATTCGTGCGAGCAACGGCTAGATGGCTGTGAAGCATGGGGCTTCGAAGATACTGCCAGCAGGTTGGCAAGGCAAGATACATGTACAAGTGAGCACATGAAAATCAGCTTCAACGTCGCCCACTTCAACGCAGCTTTTGAGGCTGAAATTTCGCCAGTTCCCTCGCCATTCGGACGGAGATGAGGAGCGAGCGCTCTGCAATTTGGAAATGCACAACATGACACAAACAAAACCTATATTCTAGCTAACGTTTAGTCGCACATTGAGTTCTAAGTGGCCGCCTTGTGATGCATTGGGCACCCACAGCACGAGTGAACCTCCTCCAGTGCCAGGGAGGCCCAGCAAACCAGGGCGCCAGCGGTCAAGGTACAACGTCTTCCCACCCAAAGCCTTAATGGTTGATTTCCATGTCACGCTTCCTCCTGCGGGGATATCGATCTCGTCGATCTTCTCACCTCCGGATTTGATGTTCACCGTGACACTTTCCGTGTCGGTACTCGTGAAGGTGGAAATTACCACGCCGTCGCCCACCCTGGTCCAGGAGCTTGAGCTACCTTTAAAAGCCTTCTGAACAGTGCGCAGCCCTAAGGTGGCATCTTCGTCCCCGTCGTCGATCTCGCCTACGAACTGAGTTGGGCCGCAAACGGTCTGCAGATACGCGACAAACATCGTCGAGATATCCAGAGGATCAAGGCCGCTAGCCGCAAGGACAGTCATCCCCTTTTGAATCGCTAGGTACGTGTAGTGCTTTGCCTGCATGGTCGTTCCATTGTTGCTCGATCCTCTCGAAATGAGGTCGTTGATCACGACTCCGAAGGTTTTTCTTAGCGTTTCGCGGGTTTTGTAGGCGGTCGCTTCGGTGGACTCGGCGATCATCTGAGCCATGCAATTGTTCGTCACCGTTGGAATGTCGTTCAACACGAGGTCAGAGCTGCTGATCTTCAGCCGAACATCGTCATCACTAATGTCGGGCGTCTCGTCTCGGTAATGGTCTATTGTCATCCACGTTTGATCCAGCAGGGACTTTAAGTCGGCACCGCACGTCGACTTGGACTTCATGCCAGACTCGAGCGTCGAAATGTCGGTCGAATTGAGCTCGTTCGCGGCCTCCGTGAAGTTGGCACCGACCAGAAAAGCCTTGAACCTCGACCAACTGGATAAAATAGTGGCGTTGTTCGTCAAAACCTGCGAGAGGATGTATTGCGCGGTAGTAATCGTGTTTTTCGACGTTCGGAGACTTGGTGACACGACCCCGCCCATGCAGTTGGTGACCGCAATCGGGATATCGGTCACGACGAGACTCGACTGGTAAAGCATTGTCAATATCTTGGCTTCCGATGTCTGTGGGTCCGACGTCTTGATGTTGCGAATATACCTCACCGTCCCTCGAATCACGGTCATCATCGAGTTGGCGCACTTGACAGCGCGCTTGATGCCTCCCCCCATTTTCTCCAGCTCACCAAACACGCCCATGGAAGCCGCGTCCAGAGCCGTCACAGCCAGAACGCTGATCTTGTTGAAGATGTCGAGCGTGCAGTCGTCGTTTTGGCGAACACACTCCATGCCACACTGGAGTGGGTATTCGAGGGGGCACTGCGCCCAGCACGTGTTGGTAGCGTCATTGCGATTGTAGTTTGTTGGGCACGTGTCCATAATGTGAGCTTCTCGGTAGCAGGCTGGGTCTGGAGAGATTCCCCGGGGACCGACCCAGTTGGGGTACGTCGAAGTGACGGTGCTGATCCCCGTTGCTGGCGTGGCTATCATGTGGTTCGTCGCTATGTCCGTTGATGGCGATCCCGTCGTAGGAGAAATAGAGATGGACTGCGGTGCTTGGGTCGGCTGCAATAGTTCATCCGATGAATCGTCGTCGTCGTCCCAGAAGGTAAAGTCGATCCCCGACGCGCAGGGGATGGCTAACAGTAACACTAGAAGCAAGAAAGCTGATCTCCTTCGGACCATCTTGGGGCTAGTATGATTCTGGGGGCAAAATGAATAATGAGGTCGTTCCTGAGCTTCATCTCATTTCGCTCAAGTTGCACCGGATAGCTTGGCGATTGGCGAAGCAAGGCTCGCGGTGCAGCCCAACTGTAGCCCGTTTTCATACCCGGTAAAACTCCTGAACTTAGGATGCTGGGAAGGATCGGGAGCTCCTTGCAGTGGTGTTTTCCTTGCAGTTTCTGCTGTCAATAAATCTTTATAGGATAAACTCACGTGCGATGAGTCCAACCACGACTTCTATAATAATTATAACCCTTACTTCTGCCCGATTGGCACTACAGGTACTACAACTGTTCTTCGAAGTAGTATATTTATTGCGAATGCAAGCTTGGTTTAAAATACCAAGGTTGCATTCACAACAAAGTGGTTGAAGCGCAAGTTGGTGTAATTAATAAAACAATTGAACATACGATCTGAACATGGCTGACCTCCACCACCGGAATAACCTGTTCGCTACCGCCGGAATAACCTGTTTGTTGCCCCCAACGCGTACCGGGCTGAAAAGACAAACCTCACGCTGTTGAGCAGCCTAGAAGCTAGAACATGGCTCAAACTGTAGGAACTCTGTCGCGAAGAAGTTCACGACTGCATTACTTGACGCGGAGATGCTCTGCGCAGCTCAGGATAAGCGTGCAATTGCCGCATCACTAAATCGTGCACGCCAATCGCATCGCGGAAACACATTGCCAAAGGCGCGTCACCTGGCCCATACCGTGCTTGATCCTCGGTTTGGCTGATTACCAAAAACGCGAGCGGCGACAATCCGCGTCTACAACGCTGTGAGATGGTGATGAGCCTTCACGAACCGCAGGGGCACCCAATACATAGATCCGGGCGCGCGAAGAGCACGTTACCCCCCCCCCCCCCTTCAAAACCAAATCCAAATCAATGTAGTGGCATCCAATCATTCCCTGCTCTTCGTTTCGCGACGATGTTCTACATGTAGGCCGTGCCGGAGTGGAAGCGTCAGTGCACGGTCTCCACCTCGAGCCCCGCCAAGATGTCTCGGTTCTAGTGGCAGCCGCCGCACCCACTTCTGCCCGTGCACGACAGCCACGCGCTGCTGCTGCGAATGCATTCGGCTTAGGGCCGTTCTTAACTTCCCGGGAGATAGGACGTCCCAAAATCCTAAAATAAGAAACAACTTTTGGGAGATTATGTTCTCCACATAACCTTGATAACTTTATAATATGATTTGAAAATTTATAAGTCCTCAAGATGGTGTAAATGGTGTGCAATGGTGCATCGGTGTGTACCACACATCAAAACTATTTTCATGGTCTCTTCTAACTCACGTTGATCCTCACATCCAGCTCCAAATGACCTCCTTGAGACGCCCTCGGCACCCACAGCACCAGCGAACCACC
>JAABLK010000981.1:0-12873 GCA_012295415.1 Phytophthora chlamydospora | reverse complement strand
CCGTGCTTCCAGCCTGGTTGCTCGACAACCGAGGCGTAAGCTTACCACAAGGGTCATTTGCTGCTCGCTGGGCAGGTCTTGCATTGGTACTTGCCACGCTTTCGGGCGATTTCGGGGCTTCAGCCGCTGCGACCTGATCGTTGAACGGGTCAAGACATCCGTCAGAGCCCGTGCGACCGCGTCAAGGCCGAGCCTCGCGAGTCCAGCACGGCCAACGCGCTGACCAGGACTAAGAATCCCGCTTCGCGGCACGTGCCTCAATGGCCACCAATGCGCGGCAACACTCCCCTTCATGATCATTTTGGATAGGCGGTCTGGATCGAGCCGCACAGTGGCAGTGGCGACCTTAGCCGAGTGTCTCCGAACCCGAGCGCTTTCGCGTCGATCCGTTGAGGTTTATGCTCGGATGTCTGGTCAACCAGGCCAGAAGTCCGAAGCTTGCAGCCGAGGCGAGACCAAGTGGCGGTCGGCGGCTAATGCGACTTCGGGTCGTGGAGATTTTCCTCTGTCGTCGATGCCCCGACAGGACCCGCGGCGTGAACGGGATTCGTCCTTCAGTCTCGTCTCCGAGCTCCGACCCCAGCACAACGCAGGCCAGAAGGCCATCAGCCAAAGCCGCCGCAGTTCAGTTCCCAAGATCCTGGCTTTCGGAGGATGCAAGGATTCATTTTGTTGGCAGGGTCGAGATGGTGAAGCCGTAGCCTCCGATGCCCAACAAGACGGGCTCAACCTTACTGCATCCACCCCCTGGGTGGCCAAACTTTGGCGAGCACGCTTCGAGTTCTAAAATGGAAAACACGTCAAGGTGAAAGCACTTGCCACTCCAAGCCACCTGCAACTTCATTGCATTTACTTCACCCAAGCACTGCAGTCAGCGGCATCCTGCCTCAAGCTTGCGCTACGAGGTAACGAGCATTCAAATCGATTCCAGATTCCTTGGACAATTCTTTCGAGACCACAAACGTCTTTTTGCGTTGAAGTTAATAGCGAGACTTTTACCCCCTAGTGCTTGCGAGCCTGAAACTTGAGGATGGCATCCATGCACTCAGGACCGAGCCAGAGTTCCTTCAGCGTCTGGCACTCGAGGTGATTGGCCTCCTGCAGCTCCTTCACGGCCGCGGGCGAGCGGATCAGCGCCTTGGAACGCTGCATAGACTTCGGGTAGCGCGACAGCAGCAAGTCCACCTTCGTCTGCACCTGAGAATCGAAGTCCGCGGCGCCGAAGACCGCCGTGACCAGACCCGCGTCCAGCGCGTCCTTGGCGCTCAGCTTCTCGCCGAGCAGCAGCATGGCGTTCGCGCGCGCCGGGCCCATAATGCGCGGGAAGAGCACCGACGAGCAGGCCTCGGGCGACTGGCCCAGCGACGTGAAGGGCGTGTGGAACGTGGCCGTCTCCTTGACGTACACGAGGTCGCAGAGGCCCAGGATGGTGGTGGCAATGCCCACCGCCGGGCCCTGCACAGCCGCCACAATGGGCTTGGGGTACGTGATGAACGTGTCGACCACGTTCTCGAGCAGCACGGCTCCCTTGTCCGCCATGGCCTCAAGCGAGAGTCCGTCCGGGTTGGACGTGAACATGCTGAGGTCGTTGCCGCTGGAGAAGTAGTCGCCCGTGCTCTTGAGCAGCACGGCCCTGACCTTGTCCTGCGTCTTGGAGGCCTCGAGCGCCTTGGTCAAGCCCTCGTACATGGCGATATCGATGGCATTGAACTTCTTGGGGCGATTCAACTGGATCGTCAGCAGACCAGCGTCCCTGTCACCAGCAACAAGAACATCCACGTCAACGTCAGTGGAACCCTAGAGCTTAACAGCACCCCAAAAGCCCTACGAGATCTCGACTAGCAGGACTTCGGAGCCCGCATTAGCCGCGTCTTCCCCCTCGTCCTCCCTAGCTGCACCGTGCTCGGCCGCCATCTCGTCGATGATGGCGATGTACTTGAGCTTGGCCTCCTCTTGCGTCATCTCGCCCAGACGGCTCCACGCGTCCCACTTGGCGCGCCCAACGAAATCCAGCATACCTGGCCTGGAGGACGTGTTCTTCCCGTTCTGCGCCTGCTTGAAGAGCGCGTAGAGCTCCAGTTTGGCCGCGTTGTCCGACAGCGGCGGCAGCGTTTTGCCCAGCGCCAGGCTGCGCTCGAAGCGTTCGGATAACGACGACATGCTGCGGGCTATGAGGAGAGAGCGAGAGTGATTGTACGGGGTCAGACGCCGGGCCAGAGACAGCATTTGCGGCGAGGGGATCTTGTTGCCCAGTGACGTACGCGAAGCGGATCGCGGAGGTGACGATGTCGACGTGGGACCTGACGTGACCTTCTATTGCGCATACAAGAGTGATAGTCATGCTGGATGATGGGAAGTTGCCTTTCGTCTTCATCTCGTATCTTGAGGTGACAGCAACGAGCCGTTGCTGTTGCCAGTATCCACCACCCGCCAAGTTCACAACCATCGCTAGAACTACATGGACTATGCAATGGCAACGCCACCGCACCGGCAAGACCGCTCTTCGGTGTTTCGCAGCAGGCATATCGTTATCTCAAATGCAAGCATCTATCTGCAAAAGCTGGTGCCTAAAACCAGGAGGACAACCGCTTGGGCGGTGGGTTGTCGGCTCTAGAACGCTGCTCGCTCAGCTTCTCCTCCTTTTCTTCTTCGACTGCCTCCTTCGGTGCCTCAACGGGAGCTGGTTGAGACCCTGGATGAACGTGACCCGGGACCTTGTACTTGCACAGCACGCACTCCACAACGGGAGGAGCCACGACGATCGCCTCGGACACACAGTCGCTCGCTTTCTCCTCTTGCGCAGGTGATCTGCCTGTTGTGTTCATGCTGTTCTCCTCGCCTTCGCTCGGTTCCTCGGTCAGCGAAGCAAGCTTCGGCACCGCTGACCTTCGCTGCAGCGTCTTGTTGCGTCGTGGCCGACGCGGCCGAGCGTCTGCATTTGCCGCCTCAGACGACGGATCTTTTCCGAGAGCAGCCGCCGCTACTCGAGCCTGCTGGACGTGCTCTCGATCGCGGTCGTCCATTCCTTCCTTGTCCTCGTCAATATCGTCCAGCACAGCCACCGTAACTCGGCGAGAAATGCCGTACTTCCGCCGCTCCCTGGCAGGCTCAGCGACTTCACTGTCGACCTCCATACTGGTGGCCGCATCTTCCTCGCTGTTCTCGCTTTGAGCAGCAGCTCCTTCTACTTCGTCCTTGTAGTTCTCCGAGTTACTGCGGAAACCCTGCGAGAAGAGGTACCGCAGCGCGCGCCTTTGCACATTCGTCACGGGGCGCAGCTTCAGCGTGCTCTCGAACAGCAAACCGGACGTTGTGCCGTCCACTCGGAAGGCTTGCAGCTTCCCCTTCACGTCGACTTCACAGGCTTCAACCTGGAAGATCGTCTTCTCGATGAACGGAGGCTTGTGCGAGCACAGACGCAGCCACTCGTGGAGCATCAGCGCGTAGTCGCGCGGCTCCGCTTCGGTCAGAGGCAGGCCGGCGTCCATGTCGACGTCTTCGTCTTCTGTGGTCGAGAGGCTGCTGATGCTACTGACGTCGTTGGTGCTGAAGCTGCGTCGAATGCCCAGAGCGCTGGGCGGCGCGGCCGACGGCAGCGTGTGCTTGGGCCAGCCCCGCTTGGGCGGCCCCGTCAGGTCGAACACGAAGGGCGCGTTCACCGGCTCGTAGTTGTGTGTGCAAGCCGAGGCGTTGAAGTACGTGATGGCTCCGTCCGGGCTGGCACTGCGTCCGTAGCCTTCGTGCACGTGCCCGAAGACATGCAGTTTGGGGCGCACACGATCCTCCACCTCTCGAAGCAGGTCAGCGCAGCCCACGCTCTGGTAGCCGACGAGGTCTCCGTGGCCCATGGGCGGCGTGTGGGTCACCAGCACGTCCGTTTCCGTCGGAATGCGGCGCCATTGGCGCAACAGCGCGTCGCCGCGCGGCAGGTTGAAGGCCCAGTTGCAGAACTCGGGCTGCCACGGCGTGCTGCGACACAACAGGCAGCGGTGAGGTCAGCCAGCCGTCTGCTTGGAGCAATGCAAGTAGCCTTTTGTGTACCCGTAGAAGAGGTAGCCCTCAACCAGCACGGCCTGGTCTTCCAGATACAGCGCATTGGTGAGCAACGCGCGCACCTCGTCCGGGTCTGCAGCAAGGACCTGCTTAGTGTACTCTGTACTAGCGCTACTTAAGCTTATTCAACCCAAGACGCACCGTACTGCTGGCGGTGGCCGTACTGGTGCCAGAACTTGGGGTAGAAGTGCCGGTCGAACGAGGACTCGTGGTTCCCGGCGATCACGAGCTTGTAGCGGTGCGGCAGCTTCCCGAGGAACTCGTTGAAGGCCAGCACTTCGCTGCGCTCGCCCGTGTCCGTGAAGTCACCGGCGTGCACGAACACGTCGCCGTCAGGGATGCGCAGCGCGTCGTCGTGCAGCCCGTGGGTGTCGGACACGCATACCACCTTCATGGCTCCGTTCGCGAAATAGCCTCAAAATGTGCTGAGGCGTATTTTCAGCCAATCCCCCACCGTATCGTATATCTATTCAGCCAATCAGAAACGGTGTCTGCCGGCCACCCACTTGTTGCCTTTCACTTTACTATTGACCATGGCTGAGGAGTTGTCCGAGGAGCGCAAGCAGATCCTGCAGAAGCGCCGTGAGCTGCGCAAGGCCAAGAAGGCCAAGGCCAAGCACTTTAAGGAGGAGAAGCAGCAGGCGAGACGCGAGAAGAAGGCCGAGATCGTGGCCAAGATCCGCGCCAAGCGCGAGGAGGAGCAGTACGGCGGCCAGGACGGCCAAGGGGACGGATGCTGGCTCTGCGGCGAGACCACGCACCGCAAGCAGGACTGCCCCAACCGCGCGGCCGGAGACCTGAACAAGACTTGCTTCCAGTGCCGTCGCCGCGGCCACACGTCGCACAATTGCCCGCAGAACGGCGGCGGAGGCTTCGGCCAGCAGCAGCAGGCGGCCGTGTGCTTCAACTGCGGCGCCAACAACCACGCGCTGCGTGACTGCAACAGGCCCATGGAGAACGGCGGCGCCACGTACGCCACGTGCTTCGTGTGCGGCCAGCAAGGCCATCTCAGCTCCAAGTGCCCGCAGAACAAGATGGGCGTGTACCCCAAGGGCGGCTGCTGCAAGCTCTGCAAAAGCGTCGAGCACTTGGCGCGCGACTGCCCCGTGGGCAGCATCTCCACGGACGGCAGCAGCGGCGCCAAGAAGAACAAGAAGACCACGTTCGCGGACGATGACGCTGACTACGTAGACAGCAGCGCCGACAAGACGGGCGACGCGCTCGACTCGTTCCAGCTCGGCCTGGAGGGGGAGCACGACGATGACAAGACAGATGACGGCGACGAGCCCAAGGCGAGCAGCAGGAAGAACCCCAAGCGGGTCAAATTCTAGACTCTCTCCAGCTCGAAATACATGTACGAATCCTACCTCAGTCGGCCTTCTTGGCGCTCTGGCTCTTGAGCTCCTCCGGGTTGATGTTATTCTTGCGCAGCAGCTCGTTGAACTCCTCGTCGTAGCGGTCCGTCTCCGGGTCGGCCACACGCGGGCCGTGCTCCGGGTACTTATCTTTATAGCGGCGCAGCATGCTGGCGTGCAGCTCATTCCAGCTCACGTCGTCATCAGCCTCTTCCTTGTCCTTCTTCTCGCGCAGCTCCCGCTCCACCTTCTGCAGCCCCTCGAATAGCTCCTTGCTCGGGTCCTTGCTCTTCTTCTTCTTCTTCTTCTTCTTGATGGCGGCGCTTTTCTGGTCCAAGGGTACAAGGCGGTCTCCGTCCGTCACGAGTTCCTCAATCTCCTCCTCTTCTTCCTCCTCCTCCTCTTCTTCTTCCTCGTCGCTCTCCAAGTTGAGCTCCGTGCTCAGTGTCGGCCGCTCTTCCGCCGCCGCCTCCTTGTCCAACTGCCGGTTGAACCAGCGCGCACCCAGGAACAGCAGCAGCAGCGCCACGTAGTACTTGAGCACGGGCGCCAGCACGCCCACAAAGTCCCACAGCGAGCGCGGCGGCAGCTCCAGCCGCTCCGCGGGCTCGTACTCGGCCATCGTCTCAATTAAATTTAACTTGGCGTTTGTATGCCGAAATGATGTATAGAGGCCTACTGAAATCCAGTCACCGGTACACCAATGTGGTGTGGCGTCCACAAGACGAAGACCAGCAGCGCATTTCTCGCGACGACTGAAGGATGGGCAACCAGGCGTCAGCGCTGTCGGCCGAGGACGACGCGGTGCACCAGGCGCTGCGTGACGGCCGCAATGCTCGCGTGTTAGACCTTCCGCCGGAGCTCAGTGCTGCAGACTCGCTCTCTTCTGGTCCTGAACAGACGTCTGAAGCTCCAGAACCACTTGTGCCACGCGACGAGGCGACGTCTGCGCCTGCTGCGAGTCCTGCAGCGCCGCGACGCCGCATCGAAGACTTTTACGACGTGCAGAGCGAGACGTTGGGCAGGTGGGTACATGTTGACGGCTTTCTGCGTTGTCTTGCAGTCTCTGGAGGCTGCAGAACGCTGACTGGAGGTGTGTTGATACGTTGGTGCAGAGGCCACTACGCCACCGTGTGCTGCGGCCGCTGCCGCCGCTCCGGCCGACGCGTGGCTGTGAAGAAAATCAAGAGATTCCTCACAGACCCCAAGCGACTGCGTGCCGAGATCGCGGCGCTGCGCCGCGTCAAGCAGCACCCCAACATCGTGGAGCTCATCGACGTGTTCGAGACCACCCGAGAGGTGCACCTGGTGCTGGAGCTCTGCACAGGCGGCGAGCTGTTCGAGCGGCTGGCTGAGAAGGGAGCCTACTCGGAGGCAGACTGCGTGCGGCACGTGAGGGACATGGCACGCGCAGTGCAGTACTTGCACGAGTACGTCGGACGAAGAGGAGGGAGAGAGTCGGTGCACTGGCTTACTGAAGCTGTTGCTGTTGATTTGTTGCTGTAGATGCGGTATCGTTCATAGGGACCTCAAACCTGAGAACATCTTGCTGTCGACCCCTGACGACCACGACGCCGTGGTGAAGGTGGCGGACTTCGGGCTGGCCAAGGTTTTCGCCGGCACTAGTCTCAAGACCAAGTGTGGCACGTGGGGATACTCGGCGCCCGAGATGATCTCCGGGTCGGGCTCGACGTTTGGCTACGACGATAAAGTCGACTCCTGGAGTCTTGGCACCATTCTGTACATTCTGCTGTGTGGATACCACCCGTTTGACCCCGAGGGCGAGCGCTCGGACAACGAGATGATCGCGAGCATCAAGGCGTGCAGCTTCGAGTTCGACGCGGACGGATGGGCGACCATCAGCGACGCAGCCAAGGATCTGGTGCGGCATCTCCTGGTGCTCGACCCGGACGACCGCTTCAGTATGAAGCAGGTACTGGATCACGCGTGGATCAGTGGGACGGCATCGGCTGCTCTCTGTGCGTCGGAACTCCCGCTGTCGCCTACTATTCACCACGAACTGGCCAAGTACCGGGAACACACGAAGCAAAAGGTAAGCAGCTCTGTCGTCTGTGTGTGGTGTGGTGACGAGCGGGTCTAATGTAGCTTGAGATTGTGCGTTTTGGTCTGGGTGGCCTGGCGTCGCTAGTTGGGGTTTGGTTCGTACGACGATCACGAAGATGACGAGCAGGAAGCAGCGATGGACCAGCTCAAGTGAACGTGCTTTTTCTTTTCGAGTATTCCTTCACAAATCAAATATTTAAAGAGTTAACCTCTTCTTGTGTAAAACTCTCAAGAATGTATTGTGGCTCAACTAGTTGCGCTGGCCGAGTTGGTCGCCTGCGACGGTCTCGTCCGTGTTCTCAGCGATCACCTTGAGCGCCATGATGTCGTCGTTGACGTTGCAGATGGTTGACAGGCGGTCCGCGAAGAAGTCCATGGCGACGTACAGCGCCCACGTGCTCGGCAGCGAGCTGACTCCGAACACCGTCTTGTACATGGTCGACATAAGCACCATGCCGCCATTCGGCACGGGCGGCGTGCCAGCGCACGCCACGAGGGTGAGGAAGAAGATGGCCACAAGGCGCAGGAAAGTGAGCTGGTCGCCATTGCCCGAAGACTCGGCCAGGAAGACGATGCCGATGGGGTAATACCATCCAGAGCCGGACATGTTCGTGACGACGCCAATGGAGACGACGAAGGTGGCGATCGACTGAGAGCACACGCGCGCTTTCTGAACGCAGCCGAGTGTGACGGGAGCAGTGGCCAGCGACGACGACGAGCCGAACGCGAAGAGATACGACCGCAGCATGTGGTGCATGTGTGCGTACGGGTTGCAGCGAGCGAGCAGGAAGATGACGAACGGGTACACGACCAGGATCTGCAGGACCGTGGCGGCGATGCAGGCCACGAGGAACATGTAGACCTTGGGGAGCTGGCTCACCGCGTCTTGGTTGGACGCGAAGGCTCCAGCGATGGTGGAGACGACGGCCACGGGCGTGATCCAGATGACCCACTCCATGGCCAGGAAGAAGGTGTTGCGCAGCTGCAGCAGAACCAGGTAGAGATAATTGACGCGGCGCGTCTTGGAGAAATAGCTGCGACCGGCGACGGAGCCCAAGACCATGGCGAAGGAGATGATGGCCAGCAGATCTCCGTCCGCCAGCGACGCGAAGATGTTGTTCGGCACGACCGCCTCCAGCGTCGAGATGAGCTGCGAGCTCAGCGTCAGGTCGGTGATCACGGCGTCGCTGTTCGTCTCGAAGACCTTGTTGACATCCGTCAGCACGAAGGCGTTGTCCAGCGACAACTCGGTGGCATTGGAGGAGCACGTGATGCTGCTGTTGCTCAGCGTCTCCAGCATCAGGCCGTTGGAACACGTCAGCCCCACCGCGTTGGCGTCCGGGCTAGCGAATCGATTCTTCAGCCGGAAGAGAGGCCGGAAGGCAAACGCGACGGTGATGCCGAGCACCGTGGAGACGACCCACCCGGTGGCGAAGATCTTGAGCGTCTGCAGCCCGACAATCGACACTTTGCCCACGAACACGATGTCGCCCACAGCGACGGCCACGGAGCAGAAGACGTAGGGAACCACGAGCGCATTCACCGCTCGCAGGAACAGATCGCCGGGTAGCGAGATCCACTGGGCTGCGAGGTCGGACACGCCGATGTGGGCGAACACGATGCCGAGCGCGAGGCCGACGAGGGCGCCGATGATCATGTACCTGACCGACAGCTTGAGGTGGCTGCCGTTGCCCCGGAAGCCCCTGGTGGGGTCCGGTTGCACGTCCCGCGGCTGCTCCGTGCTGGAGATGAAGGGCATTGCCGTCGGCTCCACGTTGTCGTAGTCCGTGGGCGGCGAGAACGAGTCGCCACTGGCGTTGGCCGGTGCGTTGTCCTTCATGAAGTTAGCCACGGGGTTGGACGTCTGTCGGTTGGTGGTGAAGTTGGTGCGGATGCCGTCGCCCGGCTCGCGGGGCTTGTCGGACGTGACGGGCGCCGGGCGCCGGCCGGTGGTGAAGTCGGTCCGCAGGTAGTTGGTCGTAGGCGGCGGTGGCGCCTGCGCTGCCACGTGCTGCGGGATCGGCAGCATGGGCGGCGTGGTTGGCACGAATAGAGCCCCGCCCGAGGACCCACGGCGCACCGGCGGCGGTTGTTGCTCGCTCACCGGCACGGCCGGTTGGTCGTCGCGCAACATTCGCTGCTGCTCGTCGTCCAAGAGGACGATGGGGACGGGTGGCCGCACGCCGACAGCGTTGGCGAAGACGTCCATGGGCATTGGGGGCGATGGTCAAGAGGAGAAATGCGACTGGAGAGAGCGCTGGGGCTGCAACGTAGAGGAAGGCTTTCCTCCTCAGGACAGTCTCCGGCAGCTGTCAATGAATGCAAAGCTCTATTCTCGAGCCAAAGTTGGCTTGAATTGGCGCCATAGAGAAACGGTTTGGGGATTGGGAACTCGAGAGAGTCGGAGCCTTGACCAAGCCGCTCACAAGGTGGGGTGCTGCCACCACAGACGCTTCCTCGACTTGGTCCGGCGTGAAGAGCGCAATACTTGTAATGACGAAAGCTGGCTCGGAGTGCTGGATGGACTTGTGTCAGTGCGTCGCCGTGACCGACAGTGTCCACTCGGGCTTGCGTGGGGCGTCTCTCAACTGACGCCAGCCCAAGCTCGAGGCGATCGCCCTTGCGGCCATTACTTGTCCTCCAGAATCGACCAACCAGCACCGGACAATCGGTAACTCTGCTGCGCTCAGTCCTCCTTGGCGATTGTAGTGAAGGTGAAAGCGCAGCTTTTGCGTTGGCTTGTACAAAACTTTTTTGACGGTGAAGCAAGAAGATGGCTGCAGTGGACTGCCCGACGCCCTGGAAGTGGGTATCGCGGTCACCTGCTTGACGTTGGGCGGCGTCAAGTGGTCAAGTGGTTGAGATACTCGCAAGTAATCGCATCTGTCGACGGCAGCTCATGGATATTTCGCGCTCCAGCTGGGCGTTCTCGTGTGGCGGGCCACACGCAGGACTCCGAATGGAACCACGCATCGAACCATCCACTTTTCAATGTGATTGTGAGCCCGGACGCCGGACCCATCGCACGCCACACTGCAATTCATCTCGAACCAGTCACGACTGCCATGGGCCTCGACATCAAGTCCGTGCTCCAGGAGAAGACGCGCTGGGTGGTGTCCAAGCTGTCGCTGCGCAAGCTGCGCTCCAAGAAACGCTCGCGCCAGGCCATGGAGACCACCGCGCTGCGCCCCGTGGCGCTGGCCGGCGCCAGCAGAGGCTTCACGGGCTCGTCCACGCAGTGCAACATTTACTCTCGCACGCCGTCGGGTGCGCGCCACGAGGAGCAGTGGACCGACAGCTCCGGCGGCGGCAGCGGCAGCGTCGTCCTGGACAGCAAGTGGAAGGTCTGCCGCATGTGCCATCGCCAGTTCTCGCCGCTCAGTATGAGTCGACAGTACGCGGACTTTTGCTCGCTCGACTGCAAGACCGCCTTCATGCTCGGACGTGACAGCGCGTAGAGCGACGGAGGAGCCCAAACCAACACCAGAATGGACGTCCAACGGAAGACGCCGACACTAATCTAATGTACAGTAAACCCAATCTCCAACTGCTGTATTTTCCGAAGGGCAATTCGTGTCTTGTCCTGGATGGCTACATGTCACTCTTTCTGTCACTCTTCACTTTCCTTATTGGAGCCGCAGTCAAAGACGGCACGGCAGCATCATGGCCAAGGCGCTCAACCCGATGGAGGCGTTCCGGCGCGAGCAGAAGAAGAAGGAGCTGAAGAAGCACCGGATGGAGCGCCAGAAGGACAAGCAGGCCAAGCTAAGCGTCATGGACCCGGCGGAGCTCCAGGCGCAGCTCAAGGCGCTGGAGCGGCAGGCGACCGCCAATCCCGCGGACGGCCCCACGCGCAAGCGCAAACAGGAGCTGGAGGACACGCTGCGAGCGGTCGTCAAGCGGCGCAAGGAGCTGCAAGAGGAGGAAACCAAGAGACAGGCGGACGCGCCACCTCCGCCGCCAAAGGTGAAGCTGGCGAGCTGAAGGGGCTGCAAAAAGACTTCCGCTGACTTTAACCTGTTGTTAGACCTTGGCAGAGTTGAAGGAGGCCAACAAGGACAAGTTCCAGAACCCAGAGGTGAGATACGAGGTGATGCAGAGCTGCTGTATTGGCTGGGGGCTCACGAGATGCTCTTGTTGTTGCTATAGAACTCCATCTACTACCACCCGACGCTGAACCCGTTCGGCGCGCCGCCGCCAGGCCAGCCACAGAGGTATCGAGGCGTGCCGCCCCCTGGCGTCGGACCAGTAGCCGGAGGAAGACCACAGCAGCAGAGGTTTAGAGGCCCGCAGCAGCAGAGGGAGGCGGGGTTTCGAGCACCCTCAAGGAGTGCAGGCAGGGTCCCTCCTCCTCCTCCTCCTCGTCCGCCACAGCCGTCAATGCAGCCGCGGATGATGGCGAGACGGCCAGGAAAGCGACCACCGCTGCCGCCCGGACCCCCGCCCCCAGGGACGATTCAGGTGCCGCCCAGACCGCCGCTACCGAGCGGAGCGATTCCAGTGCGGCCGCCTCCGCCACCTCCTGCACACGCTCAGGCTGTTGGCGGTATGGCGCCCCCACTGCCTCCACCGCAGCAACGACGAGTGATGGTGCCGCCACCCGCGGCGGCAGCTGCCGCAGATACTTACAACAGCGAGATGCCGGCCGAAATGGACGAGGAAGAGGACAGCGTGATCGCTCCGTACCCGACGATGGACATGACCGAAGACAACAGCGTCGTGGCTCCTTATCCTCCACTAGACGAGAGTGGAGACCGCGTTGTGGCTCCCTACCCTCCGCCGGACGAAGTCGGTCCTGAACAGCAGGAAATGGACGAAGAAGCTGCTGAGCGCGCAGCCGAGAGTCGGGCGCAATTGCGCTCGCTCGTACCCGTCGCTCTCCGCGTGCAGCGTCAAGCTCCCGCTGTCCACAGCTCGAGCATCGGTAATGCCCCGCCAGTACCCGCTCCTCGTCTTCCTGTTCCAGCTCCTCCCGCCCCAGCACCTCGACCTGCACTGCCGTCCATCGGCGTCACTCCTCCGCCGCCGCCTCCGCGGCCAGCAACAACCATATCCAAACCGTCGGATAGAAGCAGCAGCAACTCCGTGTCTAAGGAGTTCGACGCCTTTATGGACGAGGTCCAGGAGCTGCTCTAAGCCTATTACCAGTATCGCCGAACAACACTAACTGTGGTTGAAGGCAACTCAATGTAGCCACATGTCCGGATAATCATCCGGATAAAGCTTACTTACAAATCGCAAGTATATAGCGCCAAATGCCGGAGGCACACGACGACGAGGCCACCGGCGCACGCTTCGAGCGCCTCGCGCCCGAGTACGAGGCGGCCTTCGCGCGCTTCCTGCGGCGCCACTACCGCGTGGGTGTGCAGCAGTTGCACCGCCGCCTGCGCTTCGCGTTCGC
>JAABLK010000980.1:0-12889 GCA_012295415.1 Phytophthora chlamydospora | reverse complement strand
GAGACGCCAGGCGTCTGTTGTGGTTAGCGCGTTAACGCTTCCTCAAAGCTAAGGTGCGTGTGACTCCCGTCACAATAGAACTTAGTCTTGACAAGTTCCACTTAGCCCTTGACTAATTCAGTTTTCAGTTTTCTCTTTTTTTTAATTTTGGGTCCCATCAAGTTTGACCTGGCAAAAGTGTAGAAGTCTCACGGCACTCAGACTATCTGGCGTACCGACCCGCTCAGTAGCGTTTTTTTTTTTACCGTACGAAGCGAGACACGCCTTTGCCCGGGCCCACTTGTTCTCTTGGCGCTGGCAGGCAGTCGATAAGTACAAGCTATGCCTCTTGGTTTCGACGGCGCGGAAGGCAACGTCGTACATGAAATTCCCGCAACGAGGAGGCAACGTCTTCATTCAAATTGGCAACCCAGCGGAGCACATAATAGCTACGTCGCGACATATATCCACCACACCCACCACAGTAGGGCAGGATAAGAAAGGGACAGTTAGGCTGCACGAGTAAAAGGGGCCATGAACTCCGCGGATACCTTCACGAAGTAGCTGGACAAGCATCGCCTCAAGGTCTTGCTGAATCAGAGACGCTAAACTGTGCAAATCTACAGCTTGGAAGAAATGTGTTGGAATGCGTTGGGGCGACCAAGGCAAGTTGTAAAGCCAAGATCGACGTGTGCCCCGGCGAGTGAGAGGGGAACGTTGCTGAGCTGTGAAGAATTGGCGACTCGTATGCCGGGCCTCTCTGCACGTCAAGTTTGGCTGAAGATCATGTACAGGCCACTGGAATGATAATACGTTATTTCCTTATCTCACCATGTGCCATCTAAATACGTGCCCGCATCCCTTACACGTCCCTTAATTAGTTGTTTTCACCCGGGGACTCGCTTCCACGTCTATAATTGGCGGAACGCTATTGCTGTCAGCTGTGATTGGCCCGTTTGGGTCGCGCCGCTTTTCCCGCGGAAACTGCAGCTTTCCAAACCTGAAAATCCGGTCCATTTATCCGCTCGGGCAGAAAAGAACTCGACTTCGACCGCTCCCCGCTTCCTCTTCCCTCCCCTCTCTCTAAGCCCCATGGCTCCTGCTGAAGACGCCAAGGCTGCGGCCACCGAAGCCGTGACAGTCGCTACTTCCTCCCCGGCTAAGGAAGTTTCCCCAGCCGCGCCCACCACTCGCTCGCCCGTGGCTCGCAAGGCTAAGACGGCTGCCGCCGCCAAGAAGGATGAGCCTAAGCCTGCTGCCAAGGCTGCCCCCAAGGCCAAGAAGCCGCGTGCCAAGCCGG
The DNA here is from genome assembly GCA_012295415.1 of Phytophthora chlamydospora. Lineage (NCBI taxonomy): Eukaryota > Oomycota > Peronosporomycetes > Peronosporales > Peronosporaceae > Phytophthora > Phytophthora chlamydospora. The sequence goes on along the minus strand of JAABLK010000980.1, from coordinate 11,610 downwards.
CCACTAAGTCGGCCGAGCCCGGCCCGTCGTACTTCGACCTCATTGTGGAGGCCATCAAGGAGCTGAAGGAGCGCACGGGTTCGTCCCGCCAGGCCATCGGCAAGGTGGTGGAGAACAAGAAGGACAACTACGCCAGCCACCACCTGAACAAGGCGCTGCGCACGGCCGTGGAGGCCGGCAAGCTCATCCAGAACAAGGGCTCGTACAAGCTCTCGCCTGAGCTCAAGAAGCCCGCGGCCAGCAAGAAGAAGAGCCTTAAGGTGTCAGAGACCTCGGCCAAGACGGTCAAGAAGGTTGGCAAGGTGGCCAAGAAGTCGCCTACTGCCAAGAAGGCGGCGGCCAAGAAGACTGCAGCCAAGAAGGTGGCGGCCAAGAAAGCCCCCGCCAAGAAGGCTCCTGCCAAGAAGGCCCCTGCCAAGAAGGCTCCTGCCAAGAAGACGGCCACCAAGAAGGCTGCTCCTAAGAAGGCTCCTGCTAAGAAGACGGCCACCAAGAAGGTTTCTCCCAAGGCCGTCAAGAAGACGACCAGGAAGACGGCCAAGAAGTAAACTGCTTCCAATCGCCTCACTGTGCTACTATCAAGGTCGGTGATTTATTGAGTAGGCGGGTCCGGAACACTATACTACGACGTCAGGCCCCCGCCGCTCCCTCTATCCCTCGGTGTTTTTTAACACCACCCATTTGTACAACAGAAATCGTCTTCCCACTTGCTTCAGTACAAGTTTCGTTTGAATGAAAGGTTCATACCTGCAGAACAAAGTGGTTGTCGTGGACTGTCTGGAGCTTGAAAGGTCGCACGAGTGGAAGCCGCGGTGATGCAGTCGTTTGTTCTTCCTCTCCTGCATCGTTGGTGCTATCTCCGGCGTCAAGTTTCGCTGGGTGCCAATGGCTCGGGCATGATCGCATTTCGGCGAGAAAGTTGCAGTGCGTTGGACTGTGAGCAGGGTGAAACGACCTTGACGAGACTCCACTGAAGAGCTCGTTCTGCATGCCAGTGGATGCTGAAAACTGCTGCGCGGAGTGAGAAGGAAACGGCGTGAGCGGGATTCTCGCTGCTTGCCTGGACAGGACAAGGCGTGCATTCTGCTCGCCCCAAGATGCGATCCCTCCATCCGATGGGCAAGGCATTGAGAGCAAAACTCCGACGTCGTCAACTCCAGATCATTCCCGAACTTCCACCGTCGGACCAACAAGCAACACCTTGCAAAGAGAGAACAGCTCATGACGCGCCTGCTGTATCGTGCTGTGGCATCCGCCGTGGCGCTCACCGCCACGCTGTCGTCTTTCACTGCGGCGCAATACTCCAACAGCAGCAGTGGCAGTGCCGACAGCATGGCTGCTGGCGTCGAAGAAGAGGAGTTCGGCGTCGGCTGTGATGGCGACATGGAATACCCGACGGCCACGGACACGTCGGCGACGCAGCCACGCTATGCGTACTTGGTCACGAACCCTTTGGCCGATTTCGTCGCGGTGCACTTCAAGAGCTTCAACCTGCCGGATTCCGACTACGTGCAGGTACGCGCAGCCGACCCTGCGGCCAAGGACGCTCGTGTGCTTCAGTACCGCGGCAACGATTCCAGTGGCGCCTTCTTCGCGGATGCACTCTCGACGTCGTCCGTCATTGTCGAGCTCTTCACAGATGCTGCCAGCTCGGTGCAGACGGCGAATGCTTCCGAGTGCGTTGGTTTCGCAGTGGACAGCTATCAGTACCTGGGTCAAGCCTCATCGCTAAATGGCTCCAAGGAAGAGGTGTGCGGTGCGGATAACAGTCAGGAAGCTCGGTGCTTCTCGGGCTACACGAATGCTTTCCAGGCCTCCAACGCTGTGGTCCGCCTGCTGATCAAGAAGTCGACGGGCTCGTTCTTCTGCACGGGCTGGCTCCTTGGTAGCGAGGGACACCTCATCACCAACCACCACTGCATCTCGACTCAAGCCCACGCCAGCAATACGGAGTTTGAGTTCATGGCCGAAGGCTCCAGCTGCAATGTCAACTGTGCCAGTGCTCGTTCGTGTGTAGGGAACATTCGAGCTTCATACTCGACGTTAATCTACGCCGACGCCACGCTCGACTACGCTCTCGTCAAGTTGCCCATTAACTTGTCGGGTCAGTATGGCTACCTCCGCCTTCGCAACGGTGGTGCCGTCATGAACGAGCGCGTGTACGTGCCGCAGCACCCCGCTGGGTGGGGCAAGCGTATCGCCATGAAGGCCGACAACGGCTGGGGTACCGTGACGTCGTTGACCATGGGAGGCTGTGCGTCCGATCAGGTGGCTTACTATCTTGATACCCAGGGCGGTTCGTCAGGATCTCCGGTTCTCGCTTGGTCTGACAACACGGTGATTGCCCTGCACCACTGCGGCGGCTGCCCGAACACCGCAATCAACAGCTACAAGCTGATCAACGACATGCAGTGGCGTGGCATCCTTCCCGCGAACGCCTGCAGTTAAGCAATTCAAACTGTTCGTGCCCACTGCAGGCAGCCATCGTACTCTGTAGATGGAAAACACCCTTTATCAACAATACATATCACCTTGAGGCTTTCAACTCCGAAGCAGTGAGACGATATGTTTAACGTCAGTGGTTGTGCGACGCTGGAGTCGAAACTAACTGACGAGAAGTGAGATGGCGCACTTTTGGCGTTGAAAGACAAGCGTCGAGACTTCACTCGGTGCTTTGTCCAATACGCTCTCAATCGTACCATCCCAGGCCGAGAACCGAACGCAGCATCATCGCAAAACAAAGCAGCCATCTCCAAATACAGGGGTCATTCATGAGCACCCAAACGGAACAGGAAGAAATTTGTGTGAACAAGACATTCTGCAATCAGGTACCTCGGGGGAAACCAGCCAAGCTGTCAGAGAAGACTCATCGTATGGCTCGTATATTCCATCACCTCGTCGCCTCGGCGGTAGTCTTCTCGGCAACATGGACGTCATCGACAGCAGCACAGGAATATATCAACAGCAGTAGCGCTGATAGCACAACTGCTGGTGTCGAAGCCGTGCAGTTTGGAGTCGGATGCGGCGGTGACATGGAGTATCCGCCCACCGACGAATTCACAGGGCAGCCGCGGTTTGCCTACTTGATCACCAACCCTCTCGCGGACTTCGTCGCAGTTCACTTCGACCACTTCAACCTTCCTGAGAACGACTACGTGCAGGTTCGCGCTGCCGACCCCGCGTCCAGCGAGAAACAGGTTTTACAATTCCGTGGTAACGAGTCAAGTGGCCACTTCTACGCCTCGGCCCTTTCGACGTCTGCGGTCATTGTGGAGCTCTTTACAGAGATGGCGGACGAACCACGGGCTGTCAATGGATCCGCGTGCGTTGGGTTCTCTGTGGACAACTACCAGTATCTGGCGCAGGGTTCGTCTCTCAATGGATCGAAGGAGGAAGTTTGCGGCTTAGACAACAGCCGAGAGGCGGCGTGCTACAAGTCTTTCACCGGTGCCTTCCAAGCTTCAAACGCAGTGGCCCGCCTACTGGTCAAGAAACCCGAAGGCGCTTTCTTCTGTACAGGCTGGCTCATTGGCAGTGAGGGGCACCTCGTCACCAACCACCACTGCATCTCCTCGCAGGCTCACGCCGACAACACTGAGTTTGAGTTTGATGCGGAAGGCTCCGTTTGCAGCATCAATTGCGGCAGCGCTCGTGCGTGCGCCGGTTCGATTCGAGCCAAGTCTGCAACACTTGTCTACGCGGATGAGGCGCTGGACTACGCTCTTCTGAAGCTTCCGATTGATTTGACTGGTGAGTACGGCTACCTTCGTCTGCGCAGCAGTGGTGCCGTCATGAATGAGCGCGTGTACGTTCCACAGCATCCCGCTGGGTGGGGCAAGCGAATCGCCATGAAGGCCGACAGTGGCTGGGGTACTGTGACGTCGCTGACCATGGGAGGCTGTGCGTCCGATCAAGTCGCCTACTACTTAGACACCCAAGGAGGTTCTTCAGGGTCGCCCGTCCTGTCGTGGTCCGACAACACGGTGATTGCACTGCACCACTGCGGAGGATGCCCGAACACCGCAATCAACAGCTATAAGCTCGTGAACGACATGAAATCGCGCAACATCCTGCCAGCCAACGCCGCGTTGTAGTTGCTGGCATCGCTGTCCACAACTAAACCTTTCATGAATACACAACTGCTTGCTTGCCACGTTTTTCCACGTGTATGTTGACGAGCTTTGGATGAAGCCGAAGTCGACACGGTTTCCGCCTCTCGGTGTGCAAGACGACGAGATGGTGCGAAGAACTCGAGAATTTTTCCGAAAGGAGCGACACATGTGCATCCTCCCAGTGCGTCCAGTGGTTGGCTGGTCACCGACACTATCCCATTTTGGTTTGCTGTTGGAACGTTCACCAAAAACGAAGAAACTCCCGCTTGCCAAACCGAAAAAAAATGCGCTCGCGCAGAAACCGATGCTTGAGCTTCACTTTCGGTTGTCAAGGTGACATGGAGCGAAAACATCATCCCATTTCCACCATCCGTTGGAGTTTTCCGACTCCGCTGCGGGCGTGAATTCCAACAGCACCTTACCAGTGGGTAGATGCACGCATCGGCAAGGGGAAAGAACCCAACCATTCTTCAATCTTCCGTGTCGAACTACAGTCAATACTAGAGATCGAGTATCATGCCTCGATTTTTCCACCGCGTTGCGGCTTTTGCCGTCGCGACGTGGGCGACCGTCGTAAATGCGCAGTCAGCAGCCAACAGCAGCAACAGCGTTCCTGCTGGTGTCCAACTTACAAACTTTGGCGTCGGATGCGGCGCGAGTGTCGAGTATCCTGCCTTCACGGACGATTCAACCGCACAACCGCAGTTCTCGTACACGATCACGAACCGCCTGGCCCAGTTCGTTGCCGTTCACTTCACCAGCTTCAATCTTCCCGTGAACGACTACGTGCAGATCCGCGCCGCCAATGCAGACGACAAGGAGACCACCGTCCTCAAGTATCACGGCAACGACATCAGTGGGGACTTCTACGCGACGGCGCTTCAGACAGCGTCTATTGTGGTTGAGCTTTTCACCCAGAGCACCGATCCAAGTGTGGGCGCTCAAGCTGCGAACACGTTCCTGTGCATGGGATTCGTGGTCGATAGCTACCGGTTCCTTGCCCAGCCTGCCAACAACGAGTTATCGAAACAGGAGGAAGTGTGCGGCGCCGATGAAAGCCAGCAGGCTGTCTGCTACGCTGCGTACTCTGACGCGTACAAGGCTGCGGGTGCGGTGGCGCGTCTACTGATCCACAAGTCGACAGGTTCCTTCTTCTGTACGGGCTGGCTAGTGGGCAACGAAGGCCATCTGATCACCAACAACCACTGCATTTCGGAGCAAGCACACGCTGGTAACACGGAGTTCGAGTTCAACGCCCAAGGCTCGACTTGCAGCACCAACTGCAACAAGGGACTTGCTTGCGGCGGCAAGGTTCGCGCTCGGTCGGCAACGTTGATCTACGCCGACGCAGCACTCGACTACGCACTCGTGAAGCTGCCGATTAATCTGTCTGGAGAGTACGGATTCCTGCAGCTTCGAGCGACTGGAGCTGAGCTTTCGGAGAGGATCTACATCCCTCAGCACCCGGCCGGATGGGGGAAGCGCATCGCAATGAAGACCGACAGCGGGTGGGGCAAGGTGACGTCGCTCAAGGTGAACGGCTGTGCTAAAGAACAAGTTGCGTACATGCTCGACACGCAGGGTGGATCGTCGGGATCGCCCGTGCTTGGTTGGTCGGACAACGCAGTCGTCGCTCTGCACCACTGCGGTGGATGCCCCAACACGGCCATCAATAGCTACAAGCTCGTCAACGATATGAAAAACCGCAACATCCTTCCCAACAACGCGGTGTACACTGCCTCAACATCGGCACCCGTCACTTCAGCCCCGACGTATGCGCCAGCAACGACCAAGACGACGGTGGACGGCACGATCACTTCGACGGCCACGTTCACATCGGTCGACTACGTGGATTTCCAGCTCTCGTCGAATGCCGATGTTGAATTGGACATCCTCTCGATGGAGCAGAAGGCGGACGGCAGCTACGTGGACGTTAATGGTGACTGCAGCGCTGGGTACCTCGACTCCGGTGTCGTCCTGTTCAGTGTCGACACGGCCACGGGGGCTATGACCGCCCTAGCGCAGAACGACAACGCCCCCTCTGGTTACGGCAACGCCGATGGTTCGATCAGCAGCGCAGATTCCTACATGTACTTGAAACTCTCGGCGGGGAACTACCGATTGGCGGTGAGTGCGTCGGGGCTCACGCCTGCACAGGCAGCGAACAAGAAGATGCCGTTGTCGTCCAGCGTTCGAGTGTGCGATAAGGGAACCTCAAACTTCGGCAACTACCGGCTCACTATCAGCACTAGTGCTACGGTGAAAGCCACCGCACAGGGAACTTACATCGGCTCGCAGTGCAATGTCGTGGCTCCGAATGAGCCGTACACTCAGTGTCCTTACCACCGCGAAGCTGCTCTCGCCTACGCCAGCGGGGTCGAAGGAACAATTATCCGCAGCCAGAGCGCCGTGTCCGTGGACCGCATCCAGTTCTCTCTTCCTGCTTTCAACCGCATCACGGTCGAGGTCGCGTCGTATGGAAAAGACGACGACGGCAACTTCAAGGATGTCAATGGACACTGCGAGAGCGCGTACGTGGATGCCGTGGCCTACCTCTTCCGCTCCAATTCGGCGGGTTTATCGGCCGCTGACCTCGTGAACTCCGGTGACGACGATGACTTTTTCCTGGAGCGCAAGCACTACCGTTCCGTCAGCTTCCGTGATCCATACATGTCATTGGCTCTGCCTGCGGGAGACTACACGCTTGTTGTGGGACGCTACCCCCTGAGCCTCGAGGATGCGATTGCAGGAAGCAGCACAGCCTCTGCGGATACGCTAACACCCGAGTCCTGCGGAAAGAAGTCGGAACGTGGACACTACCTGGCCATCCTAAGTTCTGCGAACAAGCTGGGCATCACTTCGCCCAGCTCATTCTCGGGCAGCAGATGTCCCAGTGATGTCGGCAAGAAGGTCTGCGGTGCCTGAACTGAAGGCGCAATTTCACAGTCCAGTCCACGCTGGATGTAACACTCCGTTTCCAGGAAACGGAGACCAGGGCTGCTGCTCGCTAGCTTATCGTGTATCCACTTATCCTCAATACATATTTGCGTTCTGCATTCGCAAACCGTGCGCTTTCTTCCTTCAGCTTGAGGTGCACAGAATTCCAATGAAAAAAATGCTCGCTTCGAAGAATTGCTACAATTGCTGTTCATTGATCGAAAGATCAGCTTTGCGTGCATTTCATTTGAGGACGAATTGCACGCTAGCGTTGCGATTTCAAGTTGCGTTTAGCGGATCGTGCTCTGTGAAAATTATCAGAATTCTTCTTGGCCGCACTTCATGACTACATAGAAACAGATTGACGTTCCTGCAACGGTGATGATGTAAACGCAACCTCAAATCTAAAAGCAACGCGCATTCCATTCATTCTCAAATTTGCTGCCGAAATGACGCGTGAAGTGTGGTTTCAGCTGGTGGATGCAGAAGGCCAAGCAGTGACTTCAGCCGACTGTGTCGATTGCGCTGATGATGCCAAGGTGTTTCACCTCCGAGATGCAGTGAAGCTCAAGTTTCCTAATGCCCTCGCGATCGTTAAGGCATCCGACCTCACAGTCTTCAAGAACCGGGAAGCCTACGACACGAAGCAGGCGTTGGAAGAGGATTCACCGATTGGGTCGTGTGGTGGTTCAGAGAATGCTGCACTCATCGTGGTAATGCCGACGCAGCGTCAAGTGGTGGTGGCGTCGCTACCGCAGCAATCGTTCGTTTGGAAGGAGCCCAAGTCTTTGGTCGGAGCGACAGGTGCGAACTGGGATTTCCAGAAATCATTGGATCTTGGGAACCTGCCATTTCACATAGGTCGTCATTATCAAGCTTGGAGAGATGGAAGGACGGACAAGCAAAGTCATCCGCTATTTGCGTGCTTGGATAGCCCCGGAACTGGAAAGTCGAGATTGCTTGACGAATTTCCCAATGTCTTGCAGCAGCAAAGGTTTTGTGATGAGACGCAAGGAGATTCAGAGATGAAGGAGCTCTTGCGGAAGGCGTACACGTTCAAGATCACTTTTGAAAATGGAACAACCTACAATTACGGCTTTTACAATCCCATCAAGATGATTGGAACACGAATGCTGTACCAACTGCAAGACGCGCTTCCGTGGATGACATTCAGCGGGAATCCAGATAATCAGGTGTTCCCTGGAGAAACACTGACGAAATTGTCGGCAATCACTGACACTGATTTGAGCCAGATGTGCGTGATTCTCTGCGTCGACAGCTTGCAGAAGCTTCAGCATGATCGAGGACGCAACGATTCCGACTTTCATGCGGTGCTTGCTTCGCTGTGTGACCTCGTCAATGCCTCCAAGTGCTGGGTGATTGTGATCTGCGCGGCGACTATTTTACAGCCAGTGAATGATTTTCTGGCCGATTCGCCGCAATGGGTCGAGATGCTGCAGACGGCATCATTGACGCGCCCGACAATCGACGGAAGTGACGTATTTGGAAGATTCAACGATGGCAATGGAGTGTTGATCCAGCTCTTGGTGGACGACATGGGCGGGTATGGCAGAGCGCTGGAATAATTGTTCAACGTGTTGCAGACGCTTCAAGACCGGGGCCAAGCTTTTGAGTACGTTCCAGTGATGCACAATGTCCTGGCTGCCATTCGAAACGCATACCCTGCGATTGATGAGCAGATGCAGAACATGAAGGAAGCATTTCTGGCGGTGATTTCTCGTCGGCGTGTTAATGGAGACTCGCGCTTTGGAAGTCTTTCGCTTGATCAAGTTATCTCGTGCGGGTTGATTCGACGAAGTGGAAACCACCTCGAATGTCGGTTCGTTCTCTATATGCTGCTGGAAACGCATGATATTCCGTGGCACAAGCGTGCCATTTACGCATCGGCAGAGCTGTTGGAAGCCTTGAAGCCTTGGCAGCTTTGGGAACAGTTTAACTGCAAGTTCCGAGCGTTGAAATCGGAAGCTTTCTCTCAAAGGGAGCCTGTGGACGGATATACATGATGGAGCCCGGTTTGGCGTGGATGCAATCGGAAAGTTATTGAGCGGCAACTGACGTATGCGCTTATTGAAAAGCGTATGACAACGAAGACCGAACGCTTCAAGAAAGAAAGCTGCTCTTGCGGTAATAGTCCTGGGAAATGCTTTCTGTATCAGTCTGCAGACGGATCTCCGTCTGGAGATGCACTTGTGTGTCTGGAAGATGCAACCAAGGGCTTCTTTTACGAGGTGCATCAGTGTAAACGCACCAAAGAGAAAATATCACTGGACGTTTTCGAGCAAGAGAGGGCTAAAGCTGCTGGTCCTGACGACCTATTCATCATGTATTGCACGAGTGAAGTGACCGCAGATCTACGTATACTGCCAAATTCCGCTGTTGTCGATGCCACCTGCTGGGAAGCGTACTATGGCCCATTTGCTGCTCGTGCTTTCTTCATCAAGTCGGATCCTTTACCCTTTATCAACACGAGCTCCGAGTCCCAGCAAGAATTCGTGGAGGGTGTAGGTCCAAGCTACCGTGCCAAAATAGCCAAAAAGCGTCCATTCACGAGCTTGGAAGATGCTCGTGCGAAGACAGACATTCCAGTCAAGATTCTCAAGCGATTCAATTTCAACATGAATTCGTGTTAGCGGAATACCCACCACGGACTGCGGGCAAGCTTGCCTTTCGTTTTCAATGTTGTGGCTGATTAAGAAAAACAGAAACTACGATATCTCCTCTTCTCCGTTCTATGCATGAATCGATCGCTCCAAAGTGGGTGTTGACTCACCGACTGCGCTGCTATCGAACCATTTTCCGCTTAGCAAATGTTTGACAGGCAGCGGTCAAGAAGATGCCCTTCAGCAAGCACCGGGGACCTGCGTCTCGCTGAGAGAGTACCAAAGCGTGCATATTCTCAATTCGTGTGCTTTCATCCTTTCAGCTCGACGTGCACTTCGCTTAAAACTCGCTTTGGCTAAAAAAAAGAATCGATTTTGCACGGACGTGAAGCTGGCACTTAGGGCTATCGAAGCTTGGGCGAGCATTTGAACTCATAACTAGTAAATAGTCAATTGGGTTTTACGTCACTAGTTTACTCTTAGCTATCTTACTCACTAGTCTGGTGGGTCAGCGGCAGGTGCGTCACTCGGTTGGAGAACTTCCCGACCATCTCGTCGTTTGGGCTCAGGTCGATACGGGTGAGGCTGCAGTGACTAATGGGGGCTCCGAGCTGGATGATCTCCTTGGGCACATCGTAGCAATGCGCCATGCAATACTGGATGAAGCTCGTGTGTGCGATAACGATCTTGAAATTCTCGAGCTCGCCCTTGGGCCCACGCGCCAGGCTGTCATCTCCATCCCAACGGCAAATGTTCTGGAACGCCATCTTGTGCATCGACTCGCGGTAGTCGTAGCGGTGGAAGATGTCCACGTTCTTGGGCGCTCCATCTTCCAGAAAGCAGCACTCGGACTTGTTGGCGATCCACGGCATGGTCCTGGCAAACACCGCCGCCGTCTCCACCGTTCGTCGCAGTCCTCCGTACACCAACGAGACACCCGGTCGGCCTTTACCTCTCCCCTTGAACATCTTGGCCAGCGACTTGGCCGTGATCGTGGCCTGCTCCTCACCTCGTTGGGTCAGTCTCTTGTCCCGGTCGCACACCCGGAAGTTGATGTTCTCGGTCTCTCCGTGTCGGATGAAGATGAGGTGTGTGACGCCTCGAGGGGCCAGTTTACCCTTGAGCTTGAGAGGGTGCAGGTCGGGCTGCAGGTACTTGGGAAATAGCACGTTGTCCACTTGGTACGTCCCCTCTTTGATCTGGAACGGCGACAGAGTCGATCTTCCCATGCATTTGTGAAGCAGCTGCGGCTCCATGGGCACCCGGGCAGCCACCTGGATGGACCACCACCAGAGGAACATGTCCTGCTTGGTCTGGAAGCGGAGAATGCTCGTCTCCGACCGGCCCTGGTAAAGGAAGTCCACTTGCATGACGTTATCCTTAAAGTCGAGGAACTCCAGTCTTCCCGAGGCGACCGGGATCAACGACCGTTTGCGTTGAATAGTTTCCTTAAATCTACGGAGCACCAGGATGCCGTGGTAAAGCTCGGCCCAGCACTTGGACCAGGACGTCATGCCCATCTTGACTCGCCGGGTTTCAATGAACCCACTGAGAACGAAGTTTTCTCTCTTGGCGGCCTTTTGCACCGCGTAGTCTTTCACCCCCACGGGGCACTCGGGCCGGTCCTCGCTGAAGTAAAGTTCCACCTCGTCGATGGTGTAGCGTCTGGTGGTGGACCCGTTCTGGGGCACGGCTCGGGCCATGGGCGGTGTCGGGTAGTGCGAGTCCACGTGTGGCCGGCACGTCTCAAGCTCTTTAGTGTTGGCGAAGTGTACGGACTTGCGTGGACTCTTGTTGGACGGCTTGGAGAGCTGCTCGTGGTCGACTGGGGACGGGACCGGGACGGCGTAGGGCGCCACGACAGCGGTGGCGGCGGGAGGCAGCATGGTGGTGTTATATGGAATAATGTGGAGTGGAGAATGGGGTTTTGGTGGGCCGAT
>JAABLK010000097.1:14470-60770 GCA_012295415.1 Phytophthora chlamydospora | reverse complement strand
TTCCTGAGGAGGAAACGGCACCTGATGGACCCGACAACAACGCGGATCCAAGCACGAACGATCCTCCCCTGGGTAGTTCATTCGGCAATGTCTCCAATCCAGAGGAGCACGAGCCTCAAGACAACTTGGTTCATGGCGGTGCTGACTCTTTCACTCTGGTAGCGGACGAACCTTTCTTAATGAACAGCTCCAGCGACATCGAGCGCGACCCGGACGTGATACGGCTTTCAACCAGGTATTGCAGCTCCCAATTGACCCCTTTGGCAACTTGAAGCGCTCGCAACTTTTACTTGATTAAAGTAAGCCTCCATTTCACTTGTCCTCACTATGCTTTCGCCCATCAATCGCGCGGGAAAACAGGGGGGAAAGCAAAAGCCAAAAGAAAGACTCGAGTCGACTGACGCACTGTGCCAAGATGGTCAAGGAGATGCCGCTGGACATCGGCATGCGCGTCGGTACGCCCCCCCCCCCCCACCTCTGCGTGTAGTTGCCCCCCTTCCCACTTTAACCTCCTCTCTCTATGGCCAGACGTGCTGGACGACGAGGGCATCTGGAACACGGGGATGATCGTGGACGTCGGCAAGGAAGCCGACGAGGACGAAGACAAGGTGGAGATCAAGTACGACGGCTGGGGAGACGACTACAACCAGTGGGTCAGCGTGGCCACGCAGCGTCTGGCCCCGCTGCACACGTACACGATTGTCAAGAAGTGCTGGGCCAAGCTAACCAAGTGGCCCTGGTGGCCGGCCTTCGTACGTGCAAGTAGTATACTACGGGGTGCAGTAATAGTATACTAAATGGCCCTTGTGCTATTACTATAGGTGGTGCTGCGCGCGCCCACGACGGCGCTGGCGGCGCATGGCCTGGAGGAGGAGACAAAGCTGTACGTCGAGTTCTACGACTCGTTCAACGAGGACAAGCGCTCGCGCTGCTGGATGCAGAAGAAGAACGTGGTGGCCTTCCGCGACGGCTTCGAGGAGCGCGCGTCCAAGAACATCGGCAAGAACTTCCCCAAGTTCGTGGAGGGCACGCAGCGCGCCAAGGCCGGCACGTCGCCGCTGCTGTTCTCGGGCCCCGGCACGCTGCCCATTGAGTACTCGAGCAAGATGGCCGAGCCGCTCGAGGAGAAGAAGAAGGAGTGCTCTGCCGAGCAGTGGTTCCATCTCTACCGGGACTTCAGCAACCGCTACAAGGACCTGTACGGCTACTCGACGGCCCCCGTGGCGGGCAAGAGAACGTCCTCGTCGCCTGCTCTCAAGTCAGGCAAGCGCGGCCCTGGTCGCCCCAAGAAGGTCGTGCAAGAGCAGTCGGAAGGTTCGTGGACTTGGGCGTGTGGAGTGGCATCAGGCGGTGGTTGATGGTTTTGTTGTGTGCCTTTGTGTGTGTGTGGTGGATGCTTTTCTTCTGCAATGCGTTTAGATGACGATGAAAGTGAGGAGAAGGAAGAGGAGCCGGAAGCCGGTGAGCCGGAGGAAAGCGCCGAGGAGGAGGAGGCGCCGGCTTCTGGACGGCGGAGTACCCGTCGGAACAAGCGCCCCGCAGCTCCTGCAGCGCCAAGCACCCGCCGCAGCACCCGCGCCCGACGCGTTAAAGGTTAATTTGACGTTCTTGCCTTCCGTCTGTACCGGCAGCTGTAGTACGGGTGGATGGGTGCGTGCGTTCGTCGTACCTGTGCGTAGCTCTGCCTCCCCATGCGTGCATAGTGTTGATCTCTCGACTGTGTATGTGTGGTTTGGCTCGTTTTCTTAATCAGTAATTGAGGTACTGACGCAAACAAGCTCTTCCATGGTTGCGTCTTGCTTTTCACCCCCTCCATCCGTCCGCGACGCGAGCTCCAGATCGTCCAGCATGGCCAGGGACAGCGCAGCCACCACTAGCTACGCGGAGAATGCAGTCAAAGCCGAAGTCCGTGCTGATGTCGAGTTGGAAGCGAAGGCTGCTGTACAAGTCGCGTCTGCGGAGCCCAAACAACCGACTGCTGACCGTGCGGAATACCCTTTCAAGAAGCCGAAGTCTTCGCAAAAAGAACTTGCGAGCCTGCCGGACTTCTTTACGCCAAGCACCGACCACCCGATGGACGAGTGCAAGCCAGAGACTCCGTTCAACGAAGCCAATTGTTCTCTCAAGGCTGAATGCAAGTCCACTGCTCCGTTCATCGAAGCCGATTGCCCCCCCGTGGCTGAAAGCGTGGGAAGAGGCTGTCGACGCAAGGACGTGATGGAACCTCCTGCCAAATTGTCGGAGCGTCTTGACAGTGCCAAGACTGAGGGTTCAGGCGACAAGGCCGTAGGCTCCGAGCAGGATCCGGATTTCTACAAGGACTGGTCTGGCGGCTCTCGCTACGAACTGGACAACAAGCCTTGGAACATCCTCGGATGGTTCGTGCGCGGCATTGAGAACAGGCTGCACAAAAAGTGAAGCGAAAGCGGCGAACGGGAGGTAGGCTGACTTCTTGTGTATAAATGAACATTTGTACGGATGTTTTCACGATTCCTAGCTCTTTTTCGTGCCTTCACACCGCATCGGAAGCTTTTGAGATGGAAGTAGTTGATTCCGCAGCACTGGCCGTAGTCTTGGCTGTCTTTCGTTTGAACGAAGCACTTCGAGAAGATGGATGGGGTTGTCGTCGACGTACTTCTGCTAGTGAAGATGGCGCTTGAGGCGACAAGTTGAGACGAACAACCGAATCCGCCTGATGTGCCGTCAATAGTGACTGAAACACGCCATCTCGATAGATTTTCGGAACGGAAGCACCGACATAGCGCGGTGAAATGTCCGGAGCGAGCAACTGGGAGCGGTGGAGCCACTGCTTTTCACCAGCAAATGGGGTGTGGACCGATGGGAAGCGTGGGTTCTGCTCGTAGTACGCCGATTTCTCTCGATCACCAGTTATCGGAGAGCGAGGCTTGGGTGGTGAGGACCGTCCTGGGCTGTGACTACTGCTTCCTCGTACATGACAACTGGAGACGCGAGTGTTCTCGTAGAACTCGCAAAGAGATCGTGAAAGAGAGTCAACTTCACGCAATACCCCCCAGGACGGCGCGCTTGATACCCATTGAATACCACGCAGCGCTGAAAAGTACACACTTCGGTTGTGCTCTCCCACGAAGAACTCGCATGCGAGACCTGTAAAGTAGACAACAGACATACATACATGTTACACCACAACGGCCACAAAAATGGTTAACATAAGAGGTCTAGCGTACCACAAGCCTGTCGCGTGTTGGGCTCAAGATTGATGCAGTTTGCGATCTCGGAAGTCACTCGCTTCATGTAGAACAACAACGGGGCCATTACGTCCGAGTCAAAACCACCCTTTCGAAGCGCTTTCCACGTAGAGCTCTTGGGATCGTCAATTTCAAGATGAAAAAGTTTGTGAGCGGTGTGAGGTAGGGATCGCCTAGGCTGGAATTCTTCTCGCGCAGCATCAGCACGCTCCTCAATGTCGTCGCCAGCAACGTACTCATCGTGGGTTCGAGTGAGTAAAAACACCCCCGAGCGAGCACGCGGTGTGCGGCAATTAACGTTTCTGCTTCTACGTGGCGAATTAATAACTCGTGCTTGATCCTCAGATGCTGGATGATCCTTTTGGTCAGCACTGCTGGGGGGTAGAAGAGAATGCCGCCAGACGACCACGAAGCTGGCGTCGTTTTGGCATGCAACGTGCCTTTGCAAGCAGAAGACCCCCTCAGTCAATCCTGAGCGCGCTGACGATGAGTTCGAAGAGCTAGAGTACGATTCTAATGGAAGGCAGATATCAGGGAACTCCATATCTCTGCAGAAGGCCTAACGCATCAAGTGACTTGGTGAGAACCACAGACCATTGGGCGTATTTTGACCGCCACCTGACCTTCAATTGCGGTGAAGAAAGAGGATCCACGTCGAAGCCGAGACGGCGTACAGCAGCAATCTCATCCGGACTGGTAATCCGATGCCGTTGTATTTGTGTTTGAAAGGCTTCATAAATGGATTGAGGAGAGACGCGCTGCAAAAAAACACATCGATGGCCTGTAAGTGAGGAAACTACTGGTTTAAGTACTGACAAGTAGGTTAGAGACCATTAAATCCTTCGCTTTGACTCGACCTGATGATGAGGTCGAGTACCACACACTTGGCTGCCTTCAAGAGCCAACGAGAGGTTAATGGTTTCCCATATACTGGCAGTTAATCCCGCCCAACTTACCCGCTGGGGCTCAGCAAAACCGTGTCCGGAATTTGGAGCGGCATTCCGTCACCCATCTTTCCCCCGCTGATCGCTTGAAAGAGCACTACCCACTCGTGGGCAAGATCATCTGGTGATATTCCGAAGTGAGAGCAAGTCTTCTGGGTGAACGCAGACTGCCTCAAGGGCTGAATCAACGGTGGCTGGCGGACTGTGTACAGAGGCCTTCGCGTGCATTCTGGAACGTCTTTGAGACCCCCATCGTCTTCACTGTGGCTTCTCATTTGCCTTTTCACCGTGTGATCCGACAGCAGAGCACAAGTTCAAAAGCAAGACTTACCAGAATAGACCAGCAGACCTCATCATTCTTGTTGCTGTTAGCATGTCCGCCACACAAAACACTAAATATGCGATTTAAAATCGCAAACAATTCTCATGATACTTCCACGCATTGAATTCCGTTCCAAGCATTGGAACCGCCCCGGTGCAGATCAGGCGCCCTCGTTTCCACAGCTTCCAAATAACGTTCGCTCGCGCAGCCACTTCTCCATCGTGAATCCTTCACTGGAGCAAAACACTACTGCCGGTGGAGGAATTACTGGCACATCATTAGGTTGCGGTTCAATTTGCAGCATTGACTCTTTCGAGCTCGTGATCACACACCCTTGCGCCCCTTTAACAGACCCTTTAAATTTTCGTGGCATGCTGATCACGGTCCTCTTGGAGATTCTCACTTTTTCACCCTCATCAAACGCCGGTACATCTGCCAGCAACACACAATATAGTTAGTCCCTACGTTTATATTGCATTGGCGAAGCTTCAGGAAGGCTTACCTTCTAAGCCAGCTCTCATCACACAAAAACATCGACGCACCTCTTGGGATTTCTCGTCACCACTGTCGTCTTCGCTTGCTTCGTCCTCATCTTGTTGCTTCGCATCGCCCGAGTCTTTCGCCTCCGCACGAAGCTTCACTTTAGCACTCTTTGCACGCTTGGACTCTTTGGGATCGCTCTGGAAGTCGACGGGATCGTCAAATGGCGCCAAACCTTCGCCGTCAAATTGCGATGGAACACTCTTCGAGTCCTGACTATCAGAGCTGTACGCCGCGTCGACGGAGAGAAACGAATGGCTTGGGTTTCTAGAGACCGAATCGAGCTCCGACCAAGTCGCTGGGAGCCTGCCTACATTGGTATAAACACACATTCCCATCATTATCCTGCCCCACATTCTGTTACGATGTAGACAGATTTTGTAGGTTCACCGTACCTTGAGAAGCGCTTTCACCCTCCAGCATTGACGACGATCTGCCTCCTTTGCGAGCATCCTGAAGAAACGATAGATCTGAATCATTTAGTTGGTCCAGTCGTGGTTCCACTACTGGTGATTTCTGCTGGGATCTATCGCGAGCTGCCAAGACCATCATACACAAAAAATCAGTAAATGATGAAGTTCGCATGCTCGTACAGCACCTACTTCCAGATAACGGACTGGTCATCGTCTGCCGTTTCTTCGCTGCAATGTTTTCACTCTCGCGCTGCTTCTGCCTTTTAAGGTCCTGTAGTTCCTTTCGAGCAAACGCAATGCGCTGTTCGATAAGTGACTGCGGGGCTTTAGGTCGCTTCGACGGTCGCGGCTGTTTTGACGCTATTTGAGAGTGAACGCCACCAGATTCTCCGACCTTTTGCCTCGCCTGCTTCGAGCGATGAGAGTCCAACTTTGTCGGCTTGAATTCGTCTCGCGCTACATCCTTCGCAGCAGCTTTCGGAACTCCTTTTTCTTCTTCCGAATCGTCATCGTCTGAACTTGTAGACCGGGTAGATCTGGCTTTTGGACTCGCAGCAAGACTGAGATCACGACTGAGTGGCGGAATACTTCGTCGGGCCCCCACCTTCGTCTGACCTGTGCATTATACAATCACGCAAATTGACGGTCATGGTCTTTTCAATGCAGTTGCCTCGCATTTCCATCCGCACGTACCTTTATCGTAGATTTTTTTCTTGGTTAGGCGTGGACTGGACGACAGGTTTTGCGCAGTGACCCCACTGCGATGCTGAGAGTGAGCAGGCTCACTCTCTGCAACTGTCGCTTTTCCATTAGAAAACGACGTTGCAGTTGGACTCCCAATGCCAAACTTCGAACCCAAAGGGCTTGCATTCTTGTCCTCTGATGTCGTTCCAAGATCATAACTGTCACTTCCGTCACTTTCGTCTTCGTCGTCCTCAGAGCGAGAGTCTGTATACACCACAGCATACAAGTAGCGTTGGTTAATCTTCCAGGAATGCACGCAGCATAAAAAACCTAGAGATCCCGAACCAATTATCTTGGAGCGTTGTGCCGCGGGCTCGACCCGCTTCACATCGTATGTCTTCTTTACCGTTGTCCGGGATTTGCTGGAGGACGGAGATATTTCCTTCGCATCTGAATGCGATGATAAGTTGCCCCCACTTCTAACATCTCTTTTTGCACGTGATGGACGTGGGTTTCTGGCGGGTGAACTGACAGCTTTCTTCACCTTTTTCGTACGAGCAGCGTCGCTGCTATCACTGTCGTCATCGTCATCGTCCACAATAATTTCATCCATTGCCACTGTGACATGCCGTGGCATTGCGGACGCAACATTACTGTCTTGTGAAGATGAAGACTGCTTCTTGCCTGCCACCGGAGATACCGTTGCACGTGTTTTGACTTGCAACCGCCTTCTCTTTTTAAGGGCGGTCTCGTTGTCACGACCACTCTCGGAGTCGTCACTGCTCTCCATCGATTCAAGCTCATGCGGAACTTCAACCTTGGCGGATGACTCTGGCTCAATCTTGACGATGCTTTGGTGCGTCTTCTTCGCTAGGAGGGTCCTTTTCTTCTTCTTTGGTGGGGCTGCCACATCCGACTCGTCACTTCTAGCTCGTTGTTTTGGCCTTCTCACTTTCAGTTTAGCCACTGGTACTGCTTCATCATCGCCGGCCGAGCTCTCGTTGTCTTCGGTGTCGTCGTTATTTGTATCGTACATGTGTGTGCGCATGTGGCGATCTTTGTTGTTCGCGAAGTTTTTGTACCATAGCGCTTTGCCCATGCTCTTACGCATCCACTCAACAGATTCGGTTGTTGAGTTTTCATACTGCGTGGGCAAGGTGCCTTTGACAAAATTAGGCATCTTTGTAGTAGCATCCGAGAGAAGAACACACGCCAGTGCTCGCTCGAACTGCCCGCCATTCGTCCCCGTGCGCTTTTCGTCAAAGTTGTCATCCAACCTCTTCACCTCTTGCTTTTTCTGCCAGCACCTGAGAGACAGCCATACCAGCCAACGGTCAAACAAGGCAGCGACCAAGCACTTCTATTAGTTCTAGCAAATAACGCACCGGTCTCGTCTGGCGAAGTTCGGGTCATCCAGGAAATCCACGTACAGCCGATTCTCCTGCTCGAGATTCTTAATTCCATCTGCATTGCCAGGAGTTCGAATGGTAATCTGCACACAAATGCATAGCATCACTATTCAACTACAGGAACACGGAGACCGAATGCAATGACGCCAGCGCACCACAGACGGCCACACGGGCCAGTTGAGATACTTGACCCAGCACTTGACCGCCCAGGTGAACGTGTGGAACGGAGCCACTCGGTCGCTGTCCACGCGCACGACCTCGTCGTACTCCTCGGGCCAACCGTCGTACATGACTTCAACCTGCAGCAGCAGCAGAACAACAACGGGCAATGCAGTTAGTGCAAATACTTGTCTGACCAAGTGAAAAGGGGGAAAAAACCAGTAGTAGATTGGCGGTACTTCTTCAGCCGACGGCACATTCAGCACCCGCGCCACGTTCCATACGCCGTCTTGATCCATCACGTCTGAAGCGAGAGCCGCAGTTAGTGACCGGCGACTATGCAGATAGGGAGAAGAGGACGCACCGAGCCAGTCGCCCTTGGTGAGCGCGACGCTGTGTCGCGGCGACGCCCCAGATGAGCGCTTGGCCTTCTTCTGGATCGCCATGCCCCGGAGCCTTTCCCTCTGGTTGAACTTGTCTTTTGATTGATGGAACCGCGTGATATTGTGTAAACTTCAGTACTTTATCCGGAAACGGTCAATTGAAAAATATTCGTTTCCAACGAAATATGAAATTCTGAAAAGGCTGCTTCGAAACTATAACAGCCCTTTCAGAATTTCGGAAATCTCGTTTTGAATATGTAGCATGTTAACTAGTTTTTGAGCGACGAAGCATGGTAACCAGGAAGCGAACCAAGCACGTGGGTCGCCAGGCGCCGGCGCGAAAGCCGAGAGCTCTGCTCAACGAGGGCGACTGGCTGGGTGCGTGCCTACTCGTCTTCCCTCTCTGTGTCTTTTCCTAACGCACGCTACGCTACTTTTCTCCCTGCAGATGTGATGGACCTCGACGGCGTGTGGAATGTAGCTCGCGTTCTGAGCGTCCCGTCAGCAGACGCGGTGCGACTCGACTTTAGCGCATTTCATTAGACAGAGAGGGGGCAAAGCTTCTAATGATTGGTGTCTTGCTAATGCTGCAGGTGGAGGTTACGTACGACGGCTGGGGGGATGAATATGACGAAGTCGTGCGCTTGGATAGCCCCCGCGTCGCGCCATACCACACGTTCACGTCGGCCGTTAAGTGCTGGGTCAAGTACCTCAACTGGCCGCTATGGCCCTCCCTGGTGCGTAGCTTCAGTATGTCGATCGCGGCAATGTCATATTGCCAATGAGTACGCTTAAGCTAATCGTGGCTTGCTTTCTTGCTGTAGGTAACAATTCGAGCCCCTGGAACGGAAGACGGCATGAAAAATCTCGGAGCCGAGAATCGACTCTTCGTCGACTTCCTCGATAATGCCAGCTTTTCGAAACGAGACCGGTCCGTGTTGTGTTACCCACGACGTTTTATTGTATGATATGGGAGTTGTCCTAATACTCTTCTGTTGCATCTAGATGCTGGCAAATGAAGGGCAAAGTGCGAAAATTCGAAGACAACTACGATAAGAAGCGGACAGAGTCGACTGGGTTGCAATTCGAGCAAGCGTTGCTGTGGGTGCTGCAGTCCGACGCCTCCACAAAGATGCCTAAATTCGCTCGAGGAACACTACCTGAGGAGTACAAGTTCAGCCCTGCCGAATCTGCTGATACCGTGCGCAAAACCATGGGCGACGAGCTTTGGTTCCAGAGCTTTGCGCTTAACAGGATGCGCCACAAGATGAGTCATGCCTACGAACTGATCGGCGATGAAGAAAGTGATGCATCGAGCGATGATTCAAGGGCATCAATGACGGAGAAGAAACTGGCTTTGCCAGAAGTGAAGGTGGAGCCGCCAGTGAGACCCAAAAAGCAGAAGCAGTCACCTCCTGCCAGGGTTGAGCTGGATCTGGGCCCGCATGAAGAGGTTGAAGTTCCACTCGAGCTATATCCACTGAGTAGTGACAGCAATGATGCGTCAACTGGTGAAAACGAGCAGGGGGGGTCTCGACCAAAGAGAAGACGACTGCGGACCAAAAGACGGTCGGAGGAATTATCGGTGGCAAGGAAAGGAGAGCAAAAGCAAGCAAGACATTTAGCGTCAAAGAGGATCGTAACGCCAAGGCTCACGGATCGACGTTCATCAGCAACGAAGAGAAGTTCAAGTCACGCAAAAGGTGCACATGTAGCGTAAGGGATATCGTTTCTTTTTTAGGCAAACATTGATCGAGAATTCTTGCTATGCTATCTACGTGTGCAGGACAGGTTAAAATGGCTGCTAGAAGAAGCATTCCGCCAGGTGGAGGGTACCTCAATTTGAGACCCAGTAATTTTGAGCCCGTAGCTACTCGCTCACCGGTGATAGGTGGGCAGGTGGATATGGCGTCAAATGAATTCGAGCACGATGCTGTGCACCAGCAAGAAGATCAAGAGAGTGATGCAACCTCGGATATCATCATGGATTCAATCGACGAGAAAATTGCGAATGCGAAAAAGGTGCTTCAAGAGCTGGTGGAGGAAAGACAGTATGCTGACGAAGACACGCTGGCAGACGATCTGGTGACCCTGGTTGACCCCAATTCGATGCCCAGCTGTGGTAAGTTCTGCATGTATGCTATGCTTTTCGCTCCATTATCGTCTTTACATGTTCATGTGTGATATCTGCTGTAGATCAAGATCGGCCCAAATTGATTTCTCCAAGTGCTGCCAAGCCGCACCGACCAAAACCGGCGAGCTCAAAGCGGACGTTAACCTCACCGCGCTCTGATGAGAATGATCCATCACTGGTTTTGTCGAAGACAAAGAGGTCGAGCAAAGGTACAAGAGAGGGTTGCAACTCGGGTGAGCCTACAAGATCTAAACTTTTGTGCTGAATGTTTTGTGAGTAGGAAAGATCAAGAAGACCTCACATGGGCGCGATGCACGACGAGAGAAACCAGATCGCGTGGTAATCTCCGTGGGCCATTCGCCTAGCTCTGGTACAATAACCCAAGATGCGATCCAGAGCAATCTCGAAGAGAAAGAGAAGGCATCCGTCTTGAGGGTGCCAAAACACGGTGAGTCCCATACCAAGCGAGCCTGGCCGGTCTTGCAAGATGAAAGGGCCAGCGAACGCGATCATGACGATGAGGTTCAGGAGCAGCAGCGTCGATTTTGCGTGATGCGAGCAGACAAAGAAGGTAAATCCGCTGAATGTCGTGACAAAGAAGAATTGGAGGTTGAGCCCAACGAGAAAGTGAAATGCTCGAAGAAGACGGTCATCAGCATGCCAAGAATGTTTAGCGAGACCGCACCAGTACCCACCCACTTCTCGAACCCGATGCCTCCTATGGCGCCGCCCCCTCGATTTCGACTTTCTTCACCCGGTGCTCAGACCAGCATTGCGTTGACATCACCATCGACTGCAGTGTTCAGCTCCAGCAAAGGGTTTTCGATGGAGTCGTGGTTCAAGCGCAAGTTGACGCGCGAGTTTCTGAATGGAGCATGATGCTGGTATCCATATCACCGTGGTGCACGCCTGCATGTGCTCGTTTACCTCGTAATAAATCTTGAGGACATGTCAAGTGGGAGAAATAGTTTTGGAAACAAATAAAGTCAATGAACTGTGGTCGACAAAAATGTAGAATGCCCGGCATCAGTTTCTGCAGCAAGACGCTGACAACAGCAACATACAGCGAGTCCATAGTGCAGAACGTTGCTTGACTTTCTTACACTTGACTTGCTTTCCTACGACCAAAGCTGGGCGTACAAAACGGGGAGATATAAAATAATGAACGGCTTGGGAAGTAGCGAGCACCAACTCGATCTTCCAGCACCTCAGCAACGCACTCACTGCAGCACGCAGCTGGCGCGCGCGAACTCGACGATGTCTGTCTGTGCGCAGCGCTGGCAGCGGTACCAGCCGTTGGTCTCGGGGCGCACCTTGGTCGGGTCCCGGTAGAACATCTGGCCGCACTCGCGGCACGGCGCGTAGTCACGTGAGTCCGTGCCGGTCACGGGCGTGAAGGCCGTCGCTACGGGCACCGCGCGCGGCGGCAGCTGGGCCGACGGGTAGACGGCACCGGAGGAGGCAGCGGCCACAGGGAACAGAATCTGCACCTGGCACACGGGGCAGCAGAGCTGCGAGCGCAGGGAGCTGTCGAGGCAGTGCGCGTGGAACAGGTGGCCGCATTGCGGCTGCTTCACCACGTCCCTCTCCTCGAGGCCGCGCTGGCAGCTCGCGCAGGACGCGTGGGTCGTGTTCTTGCCCGTCGCAGGGTCCGTCATGGGCGTGTACGAGCGCTGCGGGATATCGGCCGCTGTCTGCGGCAGTGGCTGCGCGGAAGGGACGGGGATCATGATGTATAGAGCTTCTTCGTGCGACGCGGATTAACGGAGAATGGTGCCGCGAGGTGATGACTCCAGCCTGGATTCTCGGATGCAAGCTTCATGTGACACTCATCGAATATGGCTTCAGTGGTGTTAATATACACCAATATGATGTTGGACACACCAGGATAATACCACACAGCAACGTGGCGATTCAGTCTCCAGACGCAAGCTCTTCTTCAGCCGAGGCTTCCTCCTCCCTCGCTCTGTATACCCTTCCCAGTTGAAGCTCGTTGCGCGTGCACAGCCAAGATAACGACGAGATGTTCGGCTTCTTCGCAGAGAAGCTCAACGTGAAGAACCTGGGCGAGCTGCTGGCGCCCACGCTCACGCCCGAGCAGGAGTTCCACGCCGCCATCGAGCAGGGTCTGCACGACAAGTTCGTGCAGATGCTGGAGGAGCAGAACATGGACCCGAACGCCAAGAACGAGGCCGGCAACTTGCCCATCCACACGGCCGCCTACTACGGCCGTGTGGACTTCCTCGAGCTCCTGCTAGCCCACAACGTGGACGTCAACGTCCCGTGTGCGCGGCAGAACTCACCGTTGCACTACGCGGCGGCGCAGAACCGCTTCGACGCCGTTAAGTTCCTGGTCGACCGCGGCGCCAACCCGGCGCTGCGCAACCGCAGTGGCCGCACGCCGTACGACGTGGCCAAGGGCGACAACATCCGCCAGTACCTGCTGCCGCTGCAGTTCCGACACGAGGACCCGGCCCAGGCAGCGGCCATGCTGCCGCCGGGCGTCACGCCATCTATTGACCCAATGGCGCCCCGTGCGGTGATTGCACCGCCCCCGCTCAGCGGAGACTACTCGGTCATGCAGCAGGGCCCTCCCATGGCCATGCAGCAGCCGCCTACGGCGCAGACCAACCTGTACGCCGCCGCCACGCACAGCGCCATTCCTCGCGGCGGACCGTCGCGTTTCGCTCGCCCGAAGGACTACCGCCCCATCCAGGCGGATGGCTTCGGCTCGAGCGTAGGCAACGAGGAACTCACTGCCAAGTTCGGCAACAAGCGCGAGATCAAGGTCACAGCGCCGCCTCCGGCCGTAATGATGCCGCCTGCACCTGTTTCCACCGACAGCGGCGCAGCGGAAGCTTCTGCTTCTGCTCCGACGCCTGCGGCCCCTGGCGTGAACCCGTACGCCACCGCGTACACGAACAAGCCGCGCACGTCCTCCACTGGCGGGTATCCGGGATACGCGCCTCCTAGCGCTGCTGTCGGTGCCGCCGCTCGCGGACCCCCGCAGTTCAAGATCTTCAACCCGAAGATGGCCGCTAGCAGTTCAGACGCGAACGCTGCTGCACCTGCCGCCGCTGCTCCTGCTGCTCCCGCACAGCCCACGGCCTACGGCGCTCCACCCGCGGCGTACGGCGCCCCGGCCGCCCACCAGTACTCGCCGGCCTCGTACGACGCGCCGCCCGCACAGGACGAGGAAGTGAATTTATCAGCCAACGCCAGCGTGCTTCAGTAGCGAGCAGTAGTGTAGCCTGTAAGTAGAAAACTGGAAGGCTGAGAGCTGCATGGGGTCAAGTGCGAGTTGAAGCAAGTGCCTCGTCTCTCTGAAGTAGGGCAAGCCACTTAACGACCACTTAATATCGTTACGCCTTCTGAAGAGGGTCATTTGGGATTTCGAACGGAGCACCATGAGCGAGGAGGCCACCAAGGCGCTGGAGTCGCTCTCCTTCGAGGAGCTGTCGCTGCTGAACGAGCGCAAGGAGGCGCTTAAGAAGGACCACGCCGCCTACGTGGAGGAGCACCCAGAGATCAAGACGCTGCTGAGCGGCTTCATGTCGGCGCTGCTGCTGGAGAAGCCGCAGGACGTCGTGGCCTTCGCAGCCGAGCACTTCTCGACCTTCAAGCCGCCGCACGCTGAGCTGGAGCCCATCGTGATCGCCGGTCCGTCGGGCGTGGGCAAGGGCACGCTCATCAACCTGCTACTGGAGAAGTTCCCGCAAACCTTCGGCTTCTCCGTGAGCCACACGACGCGCGGCCCGCGCGAGGGCGAAGTGGACGGCGTGGCCTACCACTTCACGCAAAAGGAGCAGGTGCTTAAGGAGATTGAGGCCGGGCTTTTCCTCGAACACGCCGAGGTGCACGGCAACGTGTACGGCACCAGCAAGCGCGCCGTGCAGGACGTGCAGGACAAGGGCAAGATCTGCATCCTGGACATCGACATCCAGGGCGTGCAACAGGTCAAGAAGTCGGGCATCCGCGCCAAGTACCTCTTCATCGCGCCACCTTCCATGGACGAGCTCGAGAAGCGCCTGCGCGGCCGCGCCACCGAGACGGAGGACAAGATCCAGCTGCGCGTCAAGAACGCCGCCGCAGAGCTGGCCTTCGGACAGCAGCCGGGCGTGTTCGACGCCATCCTCGTCAACAAGGTGGTGGATGACAGCTTTCGGGAGCTGGTCGCCACTCTCAAGCAGTGGTACCCGAGCGTGGAGCTCAAGTAGACGAGACAAATCGAGGTGTACAACCAGCCCGTGCTGCCATTGTGGCGGTCAGGGCGACTCGTTCATGGGAAAACTGCAGCAGCTGCAGAGGTAAATGCAACGAGATGAGAGCGCAAGAGCTCATGTACACCCTGATAGCTTAGCTGATCCGGTATTCTACCTCGAGTGCGTCGTTTGACTTTGGCTTTGGCATGAAGATTGAGGAGCGCTTCCGCTCGTGTCGGCCCTTGAACGCGTTAATTACCGCTGACGCTAGTGCTTCTGGGTTAGCGGGTGGCTGCGGACCGACAACTGGCCGTGGAGACTGAGCTTTGACCGATACGGAGTGTTGTAGATCGCCAAGCACGCTCGCTTGGGTCAGTTCGGTCATCCACTTTTGCTTTTCCACGGTGTTGGGTGCTGTAAACAGGAACTGCGTTGAGTCGTCCACGATCAACAGGAAACTCTGGCGAAGCATGGCCTCCGCTCCACCTGGAGCAATCAAAACATCGCTTATCGTGCAGGCACGTCGAGGATTGTGTAGATTGTAGGATCTAAGGCATGGGGTTTGCGCGAGATTGCTAAGCGAAATCGTGTCCGCGTACTCGCGCAGCTCGCTGTCAACCAGCACGTAGAAGAACCGCTTTCCGTGGTGAATTCGAGGCAGAATGGCGTCAAGAAAGTCGCGCCCGTCGTCATCAAAAGCAGTGGCGTTCCTAACGCGAAGGGATGTCAGAAACCCTTGCTTCCGTGTCAGAGCTGCCTGAAGAGGAGCTTTGGGGGAGCCCATTGCTCTCAACAACTTTGAATTTGCTCTAGGAGTCATCCTTGACTTCTGGTTAGGCGATTTTGCATCTCTCTTGTGAGTTGGAGCTTTGGTCTCCAATTGAACGAGCTGTCTTCGATAGGAATCGACGGACCTAGCGAACGGAGACGGACGATCGGAATTGTATTTGCCCAAAGTGTTCACTGCTGTGCGAGATGGTTCGAGGCGCATTGCTCGCATGGGCGAACCAACCATGGACATCTGTGCTCGAACTCTTGCGCGAACGTCGACTTCGTATGTCACAGTTCCATCTTGATTGGAAGTCATCTCCACTTCAAGATTCCTCGACAGCAAGCCGGGTATTCCTCGACTGCTCTTTTGTGATAGTCTTCTCCACCCAGCGGGTGCCCCTGATGGAGGGGTTATTTGAATTCGGTTGCTAGAGCATGATTGACCATCCTGGCAGTGACCAACTACAGGGACTTTCACGTCCAAGCGAACGAGCGTCATGGGTTCGTTCTGTTTGGTCGCGGCGGGGGTGGTAGTGAGTTCAGGTTCACAGAAGTCGCCCTGCTTGTGTACGTCTCTGGCCGTTTGCCTCACACCTGGATCTTCGCTGGTAATTACCCGTCGGTGCTTCTTGTCGAGGAATGACCCCACCAAGTTTGACCCCAGCAATTCGTTGGGAATGTCGTAGTGCTCAATTTGATGTTGACCAAAGTATGACGCGTTGGATTTTCTGGTTTGTTTGGTGCCTTTAATGTTGGCATTCGGGCTTGATGAGGAAGACGAAGACGAAGCTTCTTCGTCCTCGCAAGTCTGCGATAACTCGACGTTTGGAGCTCCACGGGGCTGAATTGTTGGTAGTCGTTGAGCCGGTTTTGTTTGTCGTTTTCGGGCTGCCAGCTTTTCGTTCATCACGGTGGCTGTGACTCGCTTGGCCAGCTCGAACTGCTGAGCGTAAAGCTCGCACAACTGATCGCTCAGCTCTTCAAGACTTGCTAACAGGCCCCGAGGCACAATAGCCTTCAACTTGTCGACGGAAATGCTAGCTATCGTGACAGCTGCCGAAGTAGCGACCAATGTGATCGGGTAGTGATCCGTGTCGATCCAGAAAACGTGGCCAGCGCTAACGTCAGCCACCGTCGCCAAGACTTTAACGACTTTCACGCGTTTCTTGGCTGGAGCCGGCAAGGTATCCTCCTTTTGATTTACAGCTCGATCATTTTCGCAAGGATCGTACCGAGCGTCGATGTCGGAGCGACCGGACAACGTAACATATTGACGAATGCAACACGAGCCCTCCTTGATCAAGTACACTTCTTTTGTTGCAGAGGAAGATTGATTGGCATCATGGAACTGGAAAATATCTGTGGAAACGGACAACAAACAATACCTGGGTTAAAACTATTGGTAACAAAATATTTATGACAAGGAGATCCGTAATACTTGTGCATACAAACGTACTCGTTCCTCTCACGTGTGTCTGGAATGAGAAGCTGTGGTATAGGTATGCAATTCGCTCGAGATCAAGTGACGAAAAGGATGGTATCTGCGTGCGCAGATACTCAATATTTCCCCGAGCTTCGGTCGTGCATGGCCAGTGCCTCACAAACATTTCTGCAGGAATCGACAACAGCTTTGTGGGCTCTGCAGCAATTGCCGCAAGGTATGCAGGCGCCTCCGGTGATAAGATTTCAAACTCCCCGAAGCCTTCCCCAGCGCAAACTTCACGAAGGCCATGATCGGAAGAAGCTGAGCCCGTACTCTGGGACAAAATATGGCTATTCGGTCCATTGGCGACGAGATGGATACGCCCAGTGAGGAGTAAGAAGAACCTATGACCCGTTCCGTTTCCATCGCCGTTCCCCCTGTACGCGTCAGTGTAGCGATCCAGTGCTTCAAATCGAGCGTTCAGGCACAATTCACGACGAGTTTCATCGGGTAAGTCCCGCAGCAACGGGAAATGCGCAATGGTGCCCATTGTTAGGAACCGCCGCTGATTCAAAATGTTTTTGAAGAAGTCGAACAACTTGGGCGTTTTCTTCCTTCGGATGTAATCGCCTGGCTCTTCAAAACTCAAGTGTGAAGCTCGTTTGAAGAGCTGTTTACTTGCGAGTTGCCACTTCGCTTTTGCATTTGACGACCTCCCGATAAGTTCGTTGGTAGCCTCCTCTTCAGTTTTTGAAAGAATTGAATGCAATACGTGCCTATCCAAGCACAATACTTCGGTCCCCGCTAGTAATCCCTGCACCCGATTGGGACTACCAGTAGCCTTCTTTTCTCCATGGCTGCCAGGCAACGCCGTGTCTGCGTAGATGTCATGAACACTTTGAAATATGCCACCGGGAGCCGTGATTTCATCTCCATGGATGTCTCCAGGTCCCAAGAAGAACATGAAGAGCGTTTTGCTAGTAGCCTCTTCATAACCCGAGGTACTGCTGCTGGTGCTCGGATCGCCACTCTTGCGCTGAAACTTCACTTTGTTCACCATCGAATGAAGCGATCGTCGAGTGCTCGGAGAAGTATTTGGCGCATGAGGCAAGTTCTGCAAGCTATCGGTTTTGGCCGGTTCCTGGGTCTTGGCCTCTTTTGCTGCGTGCAACACAAAGTCTGTAAAACGTGAGTTGGAGCAAGCAGCAATCGGCTTTGGTTGATCAGACGTCTCCGCCTCTGAAATCCGAGCAATTTTGCGTTGAAGCGCCCTTCGATTCGCAGTGCCTGCTGTGCCAGACCGCTCTTGATAGAGCTGTTGTGACGTAGTAGAGTAGTTGCTTGCAACACGCCGCTCTAACGCGATATTTTGGACGGAGCGCTGGCTTGCATTTAACACGAAAGTCACGTCGTGGCTTTCGCGGACGTACACAGCAAGCTTCCCGGAAACGACAAACACAATTTGTCCAAGAGTTTCGTCGTGCCGTATCAAGCGCTGACCGGGGGCAAGATGGACGTGGATCATCGACCGCAATAACAGCGTCTTCTTAGCAGACGATGGCGGTAACCATGGAATTCGAGAAGCTTCAAGATACGATAGCAACGTCGGCGGAATTGTTCCAGGTGGGTGATCGATAGTTTTACCGAGCAATTTAGCTGATGTATCCGAAGATGTCCCTGCTGATGAGGATACGATCGCTGGTTCTGGATCAGGGATATTGTAGTCTTCCATATTGACGGCTGGAACATGATCGGCCAGCAACCTCGAGTACATGTTTTCATCGAACACCAAGTACTGGCAGTCCGTTTGTGCCAACACCGTTGCAGGACACACCGTGCCTTCCTGGAGAACCCCTGTGCGAAAAGCATTATGAGAAGGAAGTGTCTGGATATGGACCCCATTCATTGCCGATCGGTGCTTCAGCGCTGCGGAAGGAGGTAGGTCTTCGTTTTCGTCGCCTTTTGGCTCGGCCACGAAGTCTTCTGGGTTCACCGTGCTGCCTGAGAAGGTGTTGAATATACAGAACGGGTGCTTCTGAAACATGTCGATCGTGGCAGACATGTTCTCGAGACTGTAGAACGACACAAACCCGGACAAAATCACAACCAGCGCTCGTTGCGCGTCTCCCTCACGAAACAACTCCTCGCCTGCGTTTCTGTTGAGTAAAGTGACGAAAGGGAGCATTTGTGCCAGCAGAAAGCGTGGCAGGGTTTGAAAAAGACCAAGGCGCTTCAGCAGAATAGCGGCTTCATCGAGCCTCTGCGCTTTGCCTTTGCCGGGCTCAACCACCGCAGATGAAAATGCTGACGGTCCAGATTGCCGTCTGTTGATCTTCAACGACGAGTAACTTGTGTACGCATGCCGCGGGCTTGACGGGGGCGACGAATTGCTCCAAACAAATGGCTGCAAAATGCTGCCAGCTTTTACGATCGTGTTGTGGCGCATTGGGGACACCCACCGTTCAAACGTTGACCTTGTGATACACAGTAGCAGTGTTCCAGCATCCGCCACCACAGGCGCCTCACACACTGAAGCGTGCTTCATTAACTCTCGAGCTCCAAACGCGTCACCTGGAATGAAATGCACATCTTCTCCCGGTGACATCCGCCGCGCACTTCCTTGGTGAACAAGCACTTTTTGCGCGGCACTTCGATCGTTTTCCGAGCCACTGAAGTAGTGACTGTGTAGAGCTCCCGTGACGACAATGTACACGTAGTCAATTGTTCCTCCTGTTTCCAGAACTACGCCGTTGGAATCGTAGTGTTGAAGCTCCATGTGATGGCAGAGGCGTTCGAGCACCAGGGGCGGGAACTGGAAGAAAAACTTCGACAGCGTTGCATCAGTCAGCAGTTGCCGCGTTAACTGCGAAATGTCTCGACTTTCAATTGCAGACATCAAGGCAGTTGTCGAGTACGCCGTGTATGCCGTGCCAAAGATTGGGTTGTACGAAAGCCGAAGCTGATCTTCGCGAACAAGCTGGTCAAATTGATCTCTCGTAACCCAAAGAACTTCAGTGGACGAGTCGCCTGCAGCTACCTGGAAGCAAACATTCGTTGGATGTCGGCGACGAGGGTTTGACGCCCAGATGTGTGGGTGGCCAAGTGCGACCATTTGATCTCCAAAGGTTTGGCCTCGTGTGAGGGACGCAAGAGGGTCTTTTGGAATGGTCACGCCTTGGGCATTCACTGCACCAAGAGCCGGGATACCACTGGTTTCAACACACTGAATATCAAGACAGCCGTGGCGAACTATCGCAAACCCTGTCGTGATAGAATCATTGCTTGTGTCCGCCGCAAAAAGCACTTCGCCCATCTTGAGTTGTCGTGTTGAGGCGGTTTGAAGCAGCGCTCTCTTCGCCGTGTCGGATAGCAGCGAGAACAGTGCTAGATGCGAGACGTCTATGCGTGCGCTTTCCTACAAGAAATCAACGAGACGAGTTTGAATACGATTAGTGGACGTCATACGCGCTTGGAGAAGCAGTGGAGTTCCTAAACCTTTGACGAGTTGAGGACGCCCTTTTCATACACAAAGCCGAACCGCTCCGAAACGCGATCCAGAGTGTCCTGAAAGAAAGAAGTTATGTGGGCTCAGTCGGGTTAAATAATTATCTAGGAGATGATCCATTTACCTTGGCCAAAACGACAATGGTCGTCGATTCTTGACTGTGCTGCATACCGTATCAAGCCACAACCACTGAGCAAGAAACCCTGAAGCAAAGGACAGGTCATGTAATTGAGCCAATGCTTACCACACTTCTGCGACGGCAAAGAGGCTTTACGTGGTGTCGACCTTCACCTTCACGGGTTGATGTAGTCGGTGGACACGAGTAGAAGTCGTCGATTCCACAAACGGCTGGATAACCAAAGAGTGGCGTCACTAACAGAGCCATCGAGACTTTGTTGGGAAGTACATCGAGATCACTACTCACCGCCTTTGCCGTAGGTGACTTGCAGATCGCCAAAGTCGATGGTCACGCCTTTGGCGTTGGTCTTCTTGCTGTTCCAAGAACGAAAATCATCGCCGCGACTGTGGCGTTGACTAAATGCTTTGTTAAAGTAGCCGCAAAGTGAACCTTCAAGCTGTTGATCAGTGTACGCAGTTATGTGAGTTCACGCCTAGCTACAGCAAGGAAAGCGTGTGTCACCTTACAATGATGTGCGCATGGGAGTGGTCGTCAACTAGCTCTTCCTGCAGAACCATGCATTTCTCA
Source organism: Phytophthora chlamydospora (assembly GCA_012295415.1). Classification (NCBI taxonomy): domain Eukaryota; phylum Oomycota; class Peronosporomycetes; order Peronosporales; family Peronosporaceae; genus Phytophthora; species Phytophthora chlamydospora. Next base: position 39,948 of record JAABLK010000097.1, on the reverse strand, counting down.
GCGTAATTCACTAATTTGAAGAATGCATCTGTAGTAGATGCCCGCATACCTGGTAGAAAAGAACTTCCCCGTCAGGAATACGCTGCGCGTGATGAGTGCACCACGACAAAAGTTAGTGGATATTGGAGCAAGGTTCGTCAACTACTGACGCAGAGAAAAGCTGAATACAAACGTTAATTGTGCACTCCGTTGCCAAGTCTAATGAGGAAACCCAAGCACACTGTCAGCCCTTACCGTCTACATTGGACGTTTCATCGGTCTTCTACGACGGCCACGTACATTGCAGAATCTGCGGCGCCACTGACGCAAAGACCCCGAGACTTGCGAGGTGCTGCTGGATCATAACCACATCGAGGTCACTGCGGAAGCGAGGACTGTCAAGCCATACACCAAACGTGAGAAAGGGTATAATTGACGCAATGATTCCTGTGACATCGTACGGGGTTTCGAGTGCTGCAACCAACAGCGTCCGCTTCAAGGAGGCCAACGCATCGGCCTCCGCCTGACCCGATGCACGTCGGTTGATGCCAGGATTCGCCGGGGTCGGCGAAAGCACCTGCCCAGAGCTCATTGCGTCAAGCTGCGGTCAAAGCTCGCAAAGCAGACACTGCCTTCGCCTAACAAAGTTGCAGTCTATTTGTAAATGTAGCCATCTTGTTTCTCTGAAGGATTGGAAGGCAAAGCGGACGACGACACCAACTCGACTTGATGGTGGCAACGGCGACCGAGAAGACCGAGCGCAACCGCAGCGTGGTCTTCCACGTGTCGCTGCTGTACAACCTGCTGCTGCGGCATGAGCAGCGGCGTCCGTGGTGGAGCCACATCGAGACGAGACTGATCCTCGGCGCGCTGCCGCTGCAAAACAAGAACCATTTGGACGAGGTGGGTGGACGTGTTCTTGGCTGTCTCGATGATTGCGGGGCCTGGCTAATACTGCGTCGATCAGTTGGTGCAGGGTGAAGGTGTGAAGGCAATTGTCACGATGAACCAGCCAGTTGAGCTGCTGCCGAACCTCCTGTCGACGCCAGTCTCTCCGGGTACGCCAGTCGAAGCAGGCAGAGTGTTGAGAAGAACAGCGGCTTATTGCGTGACGTGTATATGGCTTGTGATGCGTAGCCGAGTGGGAAAATGCGCAGGTGGCGCAGTGCTTTGGCTCAACTGGGGACTTTTCCCCGCCGACATTGGACACAATCGAGAGGTTGGCTGGGGCTGAGCGTTGTTGCTACATTGTGCTGGTGGTGGAAGCTTACAATGTTGTGCCCTTTAAGGTGCGTGAACTTTATTCATGAACAGGTTGATGTGCAGGAAAACACGACGTACGTGCACTGCAAGGCTGGCCGCGGCCGAAGTACCGTGGTCGTCGTGGCCTTCCTCGTTCAATACCGCACTATGACGCTGGAGGAAGCGTTCGACTTCGTGAAAAACAAGCGGCCACACGTGAGTCTCCACCCGAAGCAGCGTCGTATCTTGCACGAGTTCAGCGAAAAGTACTCGTCGTCTTCATCCGAATCGCCATCACCTGCTGCAAACGCGAGCACACCCGCATAGAGCCACAACATGGAAGCGAGGCCCTCCACTTGACGCCCTCTGCACCTCTATTGCCACTGCATCGAAAGGCAGGCAAGTTTTACACTAATCTAAAGGTATAAATGCCTTCGTCGTTGGCTGGTTCTTCCCACTCGAATCCGAAGCTCGTGGCGGTGTCCAAGACGTAGTCGATGGAGACGTTGCGCTTCGTGTACGCCAGCAAGAACTCGGACATGGCCTTACCGCCTTCTTCCACGCTGTGACGGCCCGGACGCAGCAGGTACTTGGCCGTCTCAAAGAGCGACACAACGTGCTCCTGCTCGTAGATGATGTCGGCGCCCAGCACGAGGTCGAACTTGTCCTGGATCTGCTCCAGGTCGACGCCCCAGAGAAGCTTGCGGCACTGCACGCGGTCATCCACATCGTTGAGCTTGCAGTTGGCCACGAGTAGCTCGATGGTGTCGTCGTCTCCGTCCGTGATCACCACCTTCTTGTCCGTGAGGTGGGACGCCAGGATGCCGATGAGTCCGAGGCCACTGCCCAGCTCGACGATGGACTTGCCGGCGAAGCGGCCGCGGTCCTGGTACATGTAGTCGCTGAGGAAGTCGCCTGCACGCCAGAGCGTGAGCCCCGTGGACTGCAACGTCTGGCCGATGTCGCGGCGCAGGCCGTCAAGGTGGATGGTGATCTCGGCGCTGTCCTCGTCGTCCGGGTCGCTCTGGCCGAAGCGGAACACGAACGAGTCCTCCTTGGGTATCACGTCCAGCGCCTTCTGGATGCCCAGCCGCACGTCCTCTTCCTCGTCCACGGCGATGCCGCGCTCCACCGCGAACTCCTGCAGGGCGGCGAGCGCCGCGCCCGAGAGCATCAGCTGCTCGCCATCACTGTCACTGTCGCTGTTCATTTCTCGTCGCCAATCAAAAAGTGATACTGAAACAGAATATACCGGAGGTGTACCCAAGTCGAGGAAGAGCACCAATGTCCCTCGAGGCGCCGGCCGTGCTGAGCTGCCTGAGCGCGTGGCTTACATGCACCGAGCTGTGCACTATGCGACGATTGAATCGAGACTTCTACGTGGCCATTCCGCGACACACATGGGAGCTCACGGTCAGCGACGTCCGCGACTCCGCGGCCATGGGGTACACCGCCGAGGTGTTCCCCCATGTGTGGAGTCTGAGGCTCCAGCACGGCGTGCTGGACGAGATGCCGAGCATGGAGGCGCTCGTGCCCTGGCTGGACAAGAACTGGAAGCTGCGTGAGCTGGAGTTCAGTCGTGTGACCTGCCTTGGCGGCTTCTACGTGCACCTACTGGCCGAGGAACTCAGGAAGGTCTGCATCCGCCAGTGCTACCAGGTGCAGCAGCCCGCGATCGTTGCGCCGAACCTCGAGACGCTGGTCGTTGAGCATTGCCCCATTACAGGTTTTCATGCCGACACAAGCCTGCCTCAACTGAGAGAGTTGACGATCTCTTCACGCAGCTTGACGGCACTGCAGGCGCGACATCTGATCAAGAGCACGCTAGCTGGATCTCCTGCATTGGAAGTCTTGAGTCTTGCTGGCTGTGCGCAACTGGAGCAAGTGCTGGTGGACCCAGGAGACCTGCTCAAGCTGCGAAGACTGGACCTCAGTAGCTGCCCCAAGCTCGGCCGAGTGCACGTGTCGTCCAAGCGCCTGGGTTCTCTCGACGTCTCCCGCAACAACAAGCTGCAGTTCCTACTACTGGACGTCGACCGCGTGGTGGATCTGGACTTGTCGTTCCTCAAGAACCTCACGCACTTGTACATCCGCTCGCCGTCGCTACGGCGGCTGAATTTGCGCGGCTGCGACCAACTGCTGCGGCAAACCACGAGCGTCGAGTGCCCCAACCTGCAGCTCGTGGTCCTGCAGGGAACGTCACTGGAGACAAGCGACTTCAATACGGGCGAAGCCCACGAGGAGGTGTTCGCACTGCCAGACAGCAGCAACGAGCAGTAAAGCTCACTGAACAGTATCCAGCGGTGAATATTGACTTTCCGGTGAATATTGACGGAAAGTTTCCGTCAAGTTTTCAAAAACGTTGCACTTGGTTTAACTATGTGCAAGCATTGATCGGTCAGTTTTCGCCATTTTCCAAAAAGAACCGTCCGATCAAGAAGGCGACCAAGATGGGGAACACCACGAGCTGGTTGGCGCAGTCGCTGTGTCCCGAGGAGCAGGCGCTGTGGGTGGCTGCCAAGAGCGGCGACCTGGCCACGCTGCGCGAGGGGCTGGCGCGCATCACGCCTGCCACGCGCTTCTACGCCGAATGGCGCGACCCTGTGTACGGCTACTCGCCGCTCGCCAACGCCTGTTCGCAGGGCCACTTGCACTGCGCGCAGGCACTGCTGGCCTTCGGAGTGGACGCCAACGCGCGTGACTCGCAGGGCAATACGCCGCTGCACATCGCCACGGCCTGCGGGAAGAGCGAGCTGGTGCGGCTGCTGTTGGAAACACCAGCGGTGGACGACTTCGCCAAGACTTCAACCAAGGCCCAGACGGCGCTGGACATTGCGCGCCACGCGTACAGGACGTCCGAGGGCCGCGGCCTCAAGTATATTCAGTGTGTAGAGCACATCGAGAAGGTGGATGAGACGTTCTCCTGGATCTTCGATGTGGATTCTTGTTGGCAGGGTTCCTGATTTGCTCTTTGTTGTTGTGATGATAGAAACTCTGCATCTACTCTGGGTGGCTCTATGAGAGATCGGACAACTTTTTGTCAATTGCGTCGGGCTTTTCAAGCTTGGACTCGTGGAAGAAGAGGTACCGCTGGCATGATCTTCTGATGACAGATAATAAGGTTGAGGACTTAGCACGTTGCTGGTGTACTTAGGTACGCGATGGTGCTGCGGACTGCTGTGCGAGATGTCGTGGAGATCGATCTGTTCCCGATGAAGCCTGGAGAGCGACGTCCGCCGGTCCCGTGGTAAGTTGCTCGTGTGTGATTAACGCTGAGGAGAGAGAGACAAGACACTTACGCTGCTTTTTTCGTGGAACAGCTCGGAGCTGTTGTATAAAACGAGTGATGGCATTCAGCAGAGCGACGACGTCACATGGCTCAACCGCAAGGACTTTCGCCTGTCCTTGAAGGTTTCCCGAAAGCTGGGTACGAGTCGAGTTACAGCTGTCGAGCCCGTGGAATTTGCTGCCTCCAACCAGGGCGAGCTGGTTGCGTGGAAGTCGTTCCTGACAGGTCTTCGGGTGAGTTTTGTATTGTTTCTAAGCTTGCAAAACTGTAGGTTGTATTGTGGTTCTAAAGTGCAAGTCTGAGTAGGTCAATCCTCCCGTGAGCCCGATCACAACGGCATTTGGAAGTGATCAAGCCCAACGCGCTCAATCACCTCCACCCGCGCGGCCTGCTACAGCTCCGGTGCAAAGCAGCAGCCCGACTCGGGATGCTGCGCTGCTGCTACAAGAACAACGTGATCTTGAGAGAGCTATGCAGTTGTCACTAGAGGAATCTCGGCGGCACTCTAGGACGTCCCAGTCGAATCCGTCCGCCCCGCCTCCGTCCGACACAATGTTGGAAACACTGGGGTACTCGGAAACCGTTGTGGGTCCTGACGGGGTGGAGATTGTGCAGCTTCTTCAAGACGACGACTCGACAGCTACCCATGGTACATCATCCCCACCTGCGTTGTTCACCAAGAACACCAACGGTCAAGGAGGCTCTGAGGCTGAACGCTCTGACGAGTGCGTCATCTGCTTCGACGGTCCGCAGTCTGCTGTCTGCGTGCCGTGTGGCCACAACGCTGTCTGCATGGACTGCGCGCAAGAGCTTCTTGACACAACGCGGCTGTGCCCAGTGTGCCGACAACAAGTTCGCGAGGTCATTCGTCTCTATCGTGTGTAAAGTCGAAGTTGAAAGTGCGGTTTGCAGCAATTACTTTTGAATACATAAATTAACTTTTCCAACATTCTCCTTGCGGGTAGCTCTTCTTGGCGTCATAAAGTTCCGATCAAACGCGGTACAGCTTGATCAGCTCGCGAATGTGAGCTCGGCACACTGGACATTCCGCAGTGGTGGTGAGGATCTCCTCGGCACACTTCATGCATACGGCGTTGTGGCCGCACGGCACGCAGACTGCAGACTGCGGACCATCGAAGCAGATGACGCACTCGCCGATGGACGAGTGGGCCGACGTGTCGCCGTACTTGACCGCAGGTGCCTTTTCCTCGGACGCATTCGCTGCTACCGATTCAGTGCCGTGCTCACTCGTAACCGCAGCAGAAATCTCCCTACCGCTTGACTCGCATCCTTCCCAGTCTTCCCAGTCCGGTGCTGAGACTGGCAGTGGCGGAGAACGTGCCGCGGCGCTAGTGGCACCAGCAGGTTCACGACCTGCTTGAGCGGCCGTTTGAAGTGAAAGCTCGATGGCTTTGCGAATATCTGCGTCCTCTTCTTGGTGGATGCCTGGGGTTACGGCCGCCAGCGATGCAGCAGACGTCACCAACTGATGAGGACTGGGACCCCAGCCAGCAATGCTGCAGCGTCTGGCCTCAGCCGGTCTCAATTGCCCATCAAGGCCGCCAAGAGGATGAGCTCGTTCAGCAAGCAGATGCTGTTGATGAGTAAAGAAGTTCTTCCACGCGTCAAAGCCTGCCTGGTCGATAGCGGCAAAGTGCACTGGGTTCTGGAGCGCCGAGCTTGCGCGGTAGTGGCACTTGTTCAGCTGGTCGCCGCGCAGGAGGAAGGTAAACTCCTTGGGGCTGAACCACCTCGGGTCGCCGGTGGCCTCCATCCCAGTCGCAACATTGTACAGCATGACGGACTTCGGGCACGCGGGGCGAACACCTCCGCCCTCCTTCATGCTGAAGAGCGCCAGCTCCAGCACGTTCGGGTCGCCGCGCTCCAGCACGATACACAAGCGTCGCGTCCACGAATTCAGCGACGAAAGGCCCGACACCAGCGAGAGCACATTGTCCGTCTTCTCGTACAGCCAGCCGCTGTACAGGCAAAATTTCTGCAAGCACCAATGACAGTTCATGGCGTTAGCACAAGCGGCAACAACCATGCACCTAGCGCTCCCTCCTCCGCACCTTCTCCAGCAGTTCAATGCACTTGGCGTATGGCTTCGCATCGTTGTCTTCCTCGTCCTCCTCTTCGGCGAACCGACTCCTGGCCAGGTCCAGCGGCGTCTTCATGTGCAGGTTGATCTCGAACGGGTTCACGGCCGGCACCTCCAGCAGGAATTGTACCATCTCTGGCCGACCGCGCTTGCACGCGAGGTGTAGCGGCGTGTTCAGCTTGAGGTCTTTGGCGTTGCCGTTGGCGCCCGCCGCCATCAGCAGCCGCGCGCACTCGCGGTGGCCCTCGGCCGCGGCCTCCAGCAGCGCCGTGCGCCCCGTGTAGGGCTCCTGCCACTCCAGATACGCGCGCGTCTCGGGCGTCAAACGCGCGGTGGCTGATCGGATCATGCGTGCGTCGCCGTAGCGCGCCGCCGCCCAGAAGACCTGGTCTTCCGGGTAGAAGCACTGCACCAGCCAGCTAGCAATCGCGTTGCCCATGGTCGTGCAAGATGTCTTGTGCGCATCAGAAAATCATTTTTGTTAGGAATGATGGTAAGCCAAATGTGGATGCACGAGGTGACTCGAAGGTTACTCGAGCACGAAGTTGACGTTGAAACCTTGCAGCCAGCTTGCAAGATGTTGAAGTCGGCGAGCCCTTTCAGAGATCGCTCGACGAAGCACTATTATCTCCCTATTCTCATCGTCGTGGGCATCGGTGATGCCGAAGGGAAGCGTGAACATTTCCAACGGTCTGTCGGTGTGGTGCAGATAACCTCACATCGGCGACAAGTCTTGCTGAAGCTGGGGCTCCCGAAACGGTGCCTGCCGCAGCTTGCTCAGGGGGTAACGGTGTGCTCCTCGTTGTGCATAGTACTTTACTTAGGCCACCGCATTGCGAGGGGTAGCGGAGTGGCCCCACCGTGAAGCAGGGCTCTGAACTACATGTATACCGTATAGTGCAGCGAGTTGCAGAATTGCAGCAGCCCCCAACGCCGGAAGAAACCCAAGCAGCCGTTTGAGAACTTGGCGAGGAAGCGAGGCGCCGTTCACGTTGGTTGCAGGAGCTTGCAGGTGGTTTTCGTGCGCCTGGAACTCACGATTCGCAACAGCTTGAAACGATGCGCTTCTTAGGGAAAAATAGCAGCAACAACAAGCCGCAGATGCGCGGCCTCGACGCCAAGCGGGAAAATCGACGTGCAAACAGCGTTTGGCTCGTTCACGACAATATTGTCAACAATTCGTTCACGGGTTTCAACACAGTCACATCATGCTGAAGTTACATTGTCCCACGAGTTGGGCTCGTACAAGCCGATCATCACGCCGTCCGGAGACCGCAGCGCCGCCACCTGTAGCAAGCCACAAGAATTCAGCAATTCACCGTCAGAATGTACTCGTTATCCCGCTCTCCTCAACACGCAGCCCACCTTCCCGTGCGCCGGGTACTTGATGGGGCCGTCCATGATGGCGCCGAGCATCAGCAGCCGCGGCACGGCATCGCTCAGGTCTGGGATGTCGAAGTTCAAGAAAGGCGAGTACCCACTGCTGCACGCGGCCTCACTGCAACCAACAACACAGTACAACTAGTAAGACCAATGGTCCCATTCCGCGGCAGTGTGAGCACACCGACCTCTGCGCCAGCTTGACGCACAGCGGCACGCCCGCCTGCGTGTCGAACTCGGCGAAGGTGTCCGATGAACGCAGCAGCTTGAGCCCCAGCCCCTCCTGGTAGAACTGCTTGGAGCGCGCCAAGTCGCGGCTCAGCACCATCAGCTGCCGCAGCCGGCTCATACCTGTCGAGTTGCTTCGAAGGTACCGGATTTCTGCCAATCCGCGCACTGCCGCCCTCCCATTGGCTGCTAAAGGTTGCTTCAATTCGACAGTCCAAGAAAAGCATTCAACACCAGACCAAGCGGAAGGACATTGCTCATGCTCGGGACGGGACTCAAGGTGGCCGCGCTGGCCGCGGCCGTAGCCTGCTACGTGCACCCGCAGCTGCTGCTGCAGCCGATGCTCGGATCAGAGCTGGACGGAGCTGATGCGGACGCCTCATCGCGCGTGCTGCGTGGGCTGCTGACGCTGCTGAGCTACGGCGCAGCCAGCATGCGGCCGTCCTGGTTCTGGGTGCTGGCGGCGGTGGCGGCGCTGCAGCTCGCTCTGTGGGGAATGCAGCTGACTGATGATTCACTGCTGGGACTCAGCGTGGAGGGAGAGCAGAGGCTGCTGCAGACGGGCGCCGTGCTGTGCTTCGCGGCCATCGTTAGCGTCATTTTGTTCGGTGGCAAAGGAGACGCCAAGGCGCGCTTCCGGTGGGTGAATTGGCTTTAGAACAAGCTTGGGTAGGGGCCTGGAGGTGTTTTCTGACTGACTGGGTGCTGTGTGGAACCGTAGTAAGAGGCTGGCGGCGTTCTACTCGAAGCACAACCCGGAGAAGCTGCCGTCGGTGGACGAGCTGGTCGCCAAGTACGAGTTCAACGAGGAGCTGCTGTTCCAGCGGCTACATCTCAAGTACAACGCTCTGGCGGCTGGAGCACAAAGCCGTTCGGTGATGAAGAATATTGATGAGGGCGAGTTCTTGTATGAAGAGGGAGAAGAGGAACTGGTGGAGTCGGAAGATGAGACTGCAAACTTGCTCGAGGTAGAGAAGGAGGCTGCGGCTCCAGCTACGAGGGAGTACGACACTACTGCAAGTGAAACCCAGAAGTCGCTACGAAACTCGGGCAGCAGTGGAAGTGATGAGAGTTTCGAGGTGGTCGAGAAGAAAGCGGCTGTTGCAACGAGCCGTCCGCTAGAGCTGGAGGTTGAGATTGAGGACTACGACCTCCTCGATGGCACGCCTCCCGTATCGCCACGCACGGCCGAAAGACTGGCGTATACGCACCGCCAGTCGTCCAAGCTTATTAAGGATGCGATCACAGCAGCTCGCCGAGTTCAGCACGAGCGCATCGAGCGGCGCATTGCGAACATCGCGTCGAGAAGTGGAGACGGCTACGCCGGGCACTAGTCAACGGGCCCCAAGACGCCAATATGGAGTCACGACAGCAGCGGCAACAGAAGTGCATTTTTGATGAGGTAGCAGGAAGAGGAACAAGCGGAATAAGTAAGTATAACTCGAGCGGTTTATCATTCGGGTGAGCTCTCAGTCTTGTTCCTGCCTAGTTGTCCTTGACCATCGAGTTCATCGAAGGGCGCACCTCGTTGAGGGACGGACGCGTGCCGACGTAGCTGTCGTCGCCCACGCTGTGGACGCTGGGCAGGTGGTACTGCAGCAGCTCGGCCCAGCCGTTGCGGCTGGCGGCGTGCTGCTGGCCGTACACGAAGTACGAGAAGACACCGACCAGCACCCAGGCAACGCCCAAGATCAATCCGAGGTCGCTGATCTGAGCGACCAGGTAAAAGTCGGCGAGGATGCAGATCATCGGGATGTACGGCACGAACGGCGCCGAGAAGTAAAGCGGGTCGTTGCCAACCTGCGGCAATTTGAAGGCGAGCACGAACGTCATCACGACGGTGCCCACCAGGCAGATGATAGCGATCACCAGGCAGGCCGACGAGTCGTGGGTCACGTAGCCCTGCTGGTAGAAGAAGGCCGTCATGAGCGCCAGCACCACGGCGGAGCCGATGTATCTGGGCGCCGCACGCGGCGACTTCTCCGACATGCGGATCATCATGAGGGACGAGTTGGACAGGACGAACGAGATCAGGATGCCGAAGTTGACGATATCCCACAGCGTCACGAACGGCACGACGAAGGCCACGAGCGTGAAGAAAATACCCGTGATGAGGGTGTTGACGAACAGGTTGCCCTTGGCGTCCACCTTGGCGAAGATCTCCGGCATCAGGCCGTCGCAGGCGAGCGCGTAGTTCAGACGCGGCTGGGCCAGGAAGGCGATCAGCACCACGACTGGCATGGTGATGACCTCACCAGCTCGCACGATGGTAGCAGCCCACTCCCAGCCGACGCCGGAGAAGCCGTCCGGGAAGCTCGTGGCCTCCGTGAACGGCACCATGCCAGACAGCACGAGCGAGCAGAGCACACTCAGCACAGCCGTGCCCATGACGACACTCAGCACCGCGACGGGCATGACCTTCTTAGGGTTCTTGGCCTCAGCAGCGAGACAGCAGACCTCGTCGAAACCGATGTAGCCGAAGAAGGCCTGCGTGGCGCCCGTGATGATACCCTGCGTGCCGTAGGCCATGGTGCCCGAGCTGTTCTCCGCGCGCTCAGGGACGAACGGGCTCAGGTTCTCCGAGTCGATAGCGCAGAAGCCGGCAATGATGATGAAGACAACAACGAACATCTTGAGGATCGTGAAGCCGTTGACAAACACCTTGCCGAAGCGGAGACCGGCCAGCAGGACGACCACGCACAAGGCCTGGATGAGGCCGGACAGCACGTTGGCGTACTCGAGGTTGAGCCAGTGCACGCTGGCATCCGGGTGCTCCAGCACGACCCAGTCCTCGACCTTCTGCGCCCAACTACGGGCGACACCGGCGCCGGACACGGCGTACTCGAGCGTCAGCAGCCAGCCGGCGACCACAGCGGGCATCTCGCCGATGGCATGGTAAGCGTACGCGTACGTACTGCCCGACGAAGGCACGCGCGTGGTGAGCTCCATGTAGGCCAGCGCGTTCATGCAGCAGACGACGCCGCCGATGAGCCAGCTGACCAGCGCCGAGGGGCCGGCCGTGTCACTCACGATGGAGGCGGCCGTCGAGAAGATGCCGCTACCGACGGTGCCACCAATTCCTATACAGATGAGGTCGAAGAGACTGAGCGATCGGGGCAGGTCCTGCGAGTTCTCCTCGGCCTGCCGCGGATCGGTGTGTGTGTTAGTTGGCTGAAAGGTACTCTGGAAAGCAAAGGTGCCTCATACCTGGATGACCTGCATGGGCTTGCGGCGCATCATGCGCTCCAGCAGCGGCGCCGTGGCAGACGTGGGGCCGGTTTTCTCCATGGTGTCTTGGTGAGTGAGCTGGGCTGGGCTGGTGCACCGAGGTGATAGACAACTAGCAAAACGAGGAATGGCTCGAGACGAACAGCTGCATGGCGGCTCCAGTCGAAGGCGGCGAGCAGCTCGCGTGACTGGGTCGTGGCGGGAACTCGCGCTGCGTGTAGAGAGGGAGCGGATACCATGGACCAGCCATCGCGTCAAGGGCTCACATACAGGAGCGAGGTTGACTGGCGCGTGCTCGTGCTCACCGTTGCACACCCTCTGGGTCGTGTGTCCCAGCCGCTTTCGTTCGCAGGTCCAGACCTCTAATCCCTTTGTTTAGAGGCCCACCGCACCGCGCTTCGACTGGAAAAGCGCCAAACGAGTGGCTAGAGACGAGTCCGCAGCGCGAGCCGAGATCAGCAGCGCAAGACGCCAACTCGCGCACAGTATACTGGAATCAAGTGCTCGAGCCAGCCGGGCGACAGCGTACCCTACAGGGGATCCAGCCTACACTTCCGAGCCGACGGAACCGGCGAACACGCGGACGGTGGACGTGCTTAACAGCGGCGCGAGGTTGAAGTGCTCGTTGAGGGATGGCTGCCTTTTAGGAGGAGTCAAGCTCCGCCGCGTCACATTCGGGATGCGCTGGGCGGGAGTTCGTCTACATGAAATGCAGCATTTTAGTAGCTGAAGGACCGGAATGGCCCCGCGGTCTTACAACATCCTAGGTAAAGCCCCCATCTCCATTGGGGTCAAGCCCATCTCCTTCTGACTCGATCCAGACGAATAGAGACGGATCGCGACAGAACCGGAGCACAATAATCCACCAGCTGTACACCCAATTTGTCATTTTTGGGAAGCCGGGATCTTTCAACACGCCAATGATGTGTGTGACCGCTTGGTGCAGTAGCAAGCAAAATTGTCGATACGTTTGTATTTGTAGGGGTGAAAGCTCCAAAGGCCCTCCTCCGTCGCACTGCTGCACGCGCAGTCACTGCCAGTCACACAAGGCATCAGCGCATGGTGTTCTTGCTGGATACTTCTCAGCCACGCACGGGATGGCACAGTACCACCGCCTCCCGCAAGTTGTTCAATTGCGGGCTCAAACCACTTCAGCAAGGGGGTATTTGCCGGAGAACGTTGAAGAGTCCCGATGGATTGCACTCCAATCCATTGCAATTTGCACGCATTGTGCCGTCGTCGATCAGATCCCTTCGCGCGGAGGCAAGTTACCACGCAGCTCCTGCTCCATGTACTCGCGGTGAAAGTGCAGCGCTTCTAGACGCAACCTCAAGTTCCTCTCTTCCTCTTGCAGGCCTGCAATCTGGCCGAGAGCTTCGCGTTGTCGCTGCTTCTCGTTCATCAGCCGCTCGCAGTGCTGTTTCATTGCTGTCTCTTGTATTCGGCGCTGCGCAGATACAATAACAAAAAAAAAACAATCAGCTTTTCATCCAAATAGCAATGAAGCCCCAAATAGGCAAGCGGTTCTGTGCACCTGCTTCTCGATGCGTTGCTCCAGTGCTTGTTGCTCTTCGGCGCGTATGCGCTCTTTTCGGCATCGTCGCTCGTGCTCTTGCGCCACTTCCTTTGCCTTCTGCGCGGCTAAGGCTTGCTGAATTCATTCAAATCGCGACGACAAAGTGTAAGAGGACCAATAACGAACGAAAAGACAAGCGCGAAATAATGATTTCAACCTTCCGCCGCTCCTTTTGCTGCCGAGCAACTTCGAGTTTGTGTACTTCAAGTGCTCGCTTCTGTTTCTGTCGGCGCAAAACAGGCAAAATTGCATCAGTCCACACAAATTTCATCAGTCCACATAGCGGAAAAGCTACACTTACCGCGAGAAACTCAAGCTGCTCGCGGCTGCGTGGCACTTTCAATTTGCGCTTGCATGTTGATGGCCCTGCCCGTTTGTTATCAGTATCCTTTGGAAGTTGGCGGCCTTGTGGATATAGTGAGCCAGAAACCTGGGACGCTTGCACTGGGTCGGCAGCAGGGAATTTCAACTGTTCGTGCGTCTGAACGAGGCTTGTTTCAAGATGTGTCCTCATGTCTTGCATTTCGTGAAGTATTCTCTCTTCCTGGGAACGGAAATGTGCAATTCGTCTCGCCAACTGCTGGGCTGCATCTTCGGCATCCTTACGAGCAACCACAATTCGGTAAATACCCCCAGTGTCTGCACCTGACGCGCCTTCCGGTTCAAGAGAATCTTGCTGCCACAAGCTGTTCATGAGATCAACTTCGCGGGCGGATTTAGGCAGAGGAAGAGCTGAGGCTGAGGCTGCAAAGCAACGTCTCGATCCCATAGCACTTGAAGGTCTTCTTGCCGCATTGTGGAGGGGGCGAGCAGGATATGGTGGGGCGGTCGCAGATATGGCAATAGAAGTTGTCTTTAATGAAGCTGATGGGGTTTTCTCACTTGTGTGGGGTGCTGGCGCAAGTGAGCGGAAGTTTTGACGTCGGCTGCGGACAAACCCAGCAGACTTCGGGCGTACAAACAATACGCGTGGTGGTTTGACGCTCTGGCTCATCGTGGCAGCACCGGGAGATCACGTCGACGTCGATTGCTGCAACACGCAGGTTGGAATGCAAGGCGCCGCACCGATCTAATTTTATGGAGACCTCCTGAATATACGTAACTGATGAAGTTTGAATAGTGATCTCGGCGTCTTTCAAGTTCAGAAGGATGTCGAAGCGAAGCAGCAATTCGAGCACAGACCTTCCCTCCCAGCAGCCGTCGAAGCCGTCTGGAAGCAAGAGTGTTGAGCTACCACGCTCAGTCAGGCCTTCCCATTTGAAAGCTTCTTCAGCGCACGCGTCCACCTCAAGTCGCAACTCCGAACGGACGCTTGGCCCCAAGCTCGCTCACAGTGATGATGACAACAACAGCACTCCGAGCAGGTAAATTCAGCAGCAGAAGCATAGCACCTACAGTTTTCCGCAACCAACCCACTTTGCCAATCTGTACAGCCCCCACACCTCTGCTCGAGAGAGCGAACCCGCTACGGATGAGACGATTGAGCAAACGGATTTCGGGTCTCATCATCCTCTGGAAATCGCTGAGCGCCAAGCTGTCGCGATGCTGAACAAAATCACCAAAAAGAGCGAGCGAAATCATCAAAAGTTCGTAGCCTTGCTAGTGGTAGCAGGACGTCTGCGTATCTCTTATCTTCACTGGTTTTGAGCAGATACAATGCCCTTCATGACAGCATTCTGGGGAAAGACAAGCAAGTTGATGAGCTCCGCGCATCGTACGTATCCTTCGTAACTCGGAAAGAAGTGTTCATCCCCATCTCATCAAAAGTATTATTCCGCCAGGCTCGAAGACTATATTCGTCAAACAATGGGGCTGGAAGCACTCTGCAATAGCGAGCTGGATTCCGACGCGCTCGACAAGCTTTTCATGACGATCCCTTCTCACCAACGACAGCTCTACCCTGGAGAATAGTCAATGCCTGCCTTTAGAGCCTCACACGTCCACAACAGCATCTTCTCTGTCATGGGGGAGTCGGGATGGCAGTTTATCCTTAAATATCTGATCGAGTGTGAGGTCCGGCGTGAAGGCGTCAAGCACTCGCGAAGTTTGGGGCTGATGACTCGTGTCGGTCTCTTCTTCCCAATGTGCTTTCCATAACTTTGCCATCGCCATCCACTGTTTCTTGCTCCAGATTCTGTCGGATGGGAGTGCTTTATCATCGACTTCTCCCGCCTTAACTCTTCCAGATGAACTAAAGCCCTGAAGAAATGCTGATGTTGCTTCAGCCTCAGCGTCTGGCACCGACTCGGAGTGCAAGTGAATATCACCGCTGGCCACGCTTGCTGCACAAGCCTTCGGCCTGTTGCTTTGAACGAACCCAAGGAGATCCTTCGACGGCCGCATTGCTGTCTGGGCGAACAACTTCATTCGTAACAACGGTAGCAAAGTCTGTTCCGGGTACGTCGTCGACGGTGCAGACGGAACGAAGCACTTTCCAGGAATTACCTCATCCAAAGGCGGAGTGCTTGTCACGAAGCTGAACAGCCGAGACCCGAACATGTGCATCAACGGGTGCGAGTCCGAAACGAGCATGTAGAAGAACTTGGGGTTGTCGAAGTCGCACATCGACTCGGCGTCAAAGGGATACTTGCGCTCCTTGAATGCCAAGATGTCCTCCATAAACTGCGCTGCAGCTTCATCACTCAGGGCCAGCAACCGCGAAGGGTTCCGGGTCGACGATGCAGCGCAAAACCAACCCCGAAAGTATTGCTTGGCGTACTTTCCAATGGAGAGCCACTGAAGCGATGGTTGATGACGAGCAAGAAATGGGTGCTGGAGGTTGTAGTTGAACGTGTATCCCAACACCATCAGTGGCTGGTCGTAAAGCTTCCACATGTCGTTCAGTTTTCGGAGCAAGAAGCGGACTTGCTCGACAGATCGCCCTCCGCCACCGGTTTCCTCCCAGTCCGACAGGATAATTCCATACTGCTGTTGCATTCTACCGAACTGGTAGAATATGTCGGAGAGCGAAAACGATGACGCGAAAGTATTGTTCATCATCTTGCACGTCTCCTTCAGCGGCGACATCAGCTCGCTCAGTGCTACCACGTTCTCCCAGAACTCTGCATTTTGGATCGTCCGGATGACACCACTCGAAAGCCGACACTCTGCCAGCTCATCCACCGTGTTCCCCGCGCTGTCTTTGCGGGGGTTAGCGACGCTTGATCGATTCAGAGCTTGGGCTGCAGAGTGTTTGGAATCCGAGGAAGCCTGGACAACCTTGGACGAGATAATCTTGATCATATCTTCGTACTGTCGAACGGAATCAACTGCTTCAATGAAGGAGTACCACCTCGTCTGTAGCGGTACTTGCAGCACCGCATCGGGATCGCCACATTCACGCCGCAAGACCTTCAGCACGCGATGGTTTGAAAACATTTGTACAAGCTCGATCACGTCGCCAATGGTCTCCATCGCTTTGTCTGACTCCGTCAAGACGATTCCCAGTAGCATCTCCAGCAAGTGCGAAAAGCACGGTAGCACTGGTATGGCCAAACTTGTCCACTCGCTCGAATTAACAGCAAGACGGGAGGCTGTATAGGTCAGGGTCGTGTCGGCAACAATGTTGATCACATGAATACCTCGTCTCCGCAGCTCAGTTAAGCTCCCCTTAATCTTCTCGGCAAGAGACTCTGGTGAAGTGTCCTCGATCCCCATGTCAATGAGCTCCCAAGCGGTCGCTTCACCGAGAGCATTCACGAGGGATAACAAAGCAAAACTTGATCGAGGGTATTTAGCCAGCCACCAGTTCACAGCCAGCGTCACTCCAACTGGCTCGTCCTTCATTTTCATGATCTGTTTTTCATGAGAAATGGCCCCCAGCGACGACAGCAACTCGGCACCTGGCGGCTCAATCTTCGAGTGAAGATCTCCAAGCATCATGGCTGACTGCTCCGTCCAGACCCAATCCCAAGGCAGCCCCGTCGAGAGCGTCGACGACACCACCAACTTGTTCAAAACATCTGCGTCAATGTCCTTGTTCGTGAATGGGGCTGTTTGGAGTTCATTTGTCCGCTGCAAGTGAGGTTTTCCATGCTTTTTGGCAACGTTTTGAAGTTGAGACCTGACTGGTGCGATCAGCTTCTTTGGCGTGGAGACACTACTTTCATCGTAGTTCAGCGGTTTGGCTGACGAAATATTCGCCGCGAGTCCGCCATTCATTTCGGAGGCCAACAACGGCAGCTGGAGCGGCATGAAGTCCTCGACCCCAGTCGTGTCCTGCATGCTGCTCGGCTTCGCAGCCAGCATTACATTGTGCATGGGCAAAGTGGCTCCATCTCCGCGGTTTTGGCTTCGTCGCGTCTTCTTCTTGGGCGCTGGCGACGTCTCCTGCAGTAGCATGTCGACGGTGCGGCTCTGCGACTGGTGCCTCTTGTTGAAGTTGGCGGCATCTTTCTGCGCGCAGAGCAGCTTGAGCTGCGTGACCACTTCGGCGGGGCAGTACATGCACTTCTGCAGATGGCGGATCATGTTGCCCGACACGCCGCGGACGCCCACGGGGTTCACGCCATTCTCGCTGCAGAAGCGGCAATAGGCGTTGTGGTGGAAGCGGTTGCGCTTCTCGCCGCGCACAAAGTATTGCCAGGCCGGGTGGCTGGGCCGCCCCATCTTCTTCTCCTCGCCGTCCGTGGGCTTGCCGCCCAGCAGCTCCTGGTCGAACATGCCGTGGGCAGCGGCACCTGCAGCGACAGCGCCGCTGTCTCCCATGGGGATCAGCGGTGCTCCGCCCGTGTAGCTCGACAGGTCGAAGAGCGCGGCGCCCGTCGTCACGTCCGCAGCCTCGGCCTCGGCCGCTGCGGTGGCCATGGCCTTGGCGGCCGCGTCCATCGCGATCGCCATGTTCATCCCGCGGCTCTGCGCGTCCGCCTTGACCGCCGCCTCCATCCACGGGCGGTTCGAGCCGACCATGCGTGTGCTGTGCCCTGCGCCATAGTGAAGTAGGAGGTTAGCTGGTCAAAGGCTCACTTCAACACTGCGGCGAAGAGCTTCCTGCTCACAGAAACCTTCCCAAGACGCGTAAATACCGGCAAGTGCGCTTCGTAAAAAGCAGTGGTGAATAGATTGGTGTGTGCACACGAGGTATGGTCCAGCTTGCAGCTCTTTCTGGGGGTCTCAAACAGTTGCCAATCGTCATGGCAGGAGACCGCGACGTCGTGCGGGTGTCGGCGCCCGGCAAGCTGCTGCTGCTCGGAGAGCACGCCGTGGTCTACGGCTGTCCCGTGGTGGCGGCCGCGCTCTCGGATCTGCGCATCCAGGCGGAGATCGTGCGTCAATGCGTCAACGTGCCGTAGTTGAAGCGGTCTCGATCCATTGACAATTGTTGTGTCCCTGCTCAGACCCGCGTGCATTCGCCCATAGGCGTCGAGCCCACCATCGAGTTCTCATGTGGCGATATCAAGTCCACGCGCGACAAGCAGCCGCTGCGACGCGCGTACGGGGCCTCCGAGCTGCAAAAGGTGGTGGACAGGCTTGAAGACGAGGCCCACTACGTGCCGGTGCCCAGCGAAGAGCTGATGACGCGCATCGAGGACGTGTTGGACGGCGAGACGCCCGAGGACGCTAAAGCCATGCGAGCCCCGCTGTTTCTGTGCTGCGCGCTGCTCCGTTCGTCGGGATATTTCACCGGGTACGGTGAAAAGTTGTGGTAAAGCTTGCAAACGCGGTCAACTGACGCGTCTGTGATGCGTGCAATGTTGCTGTGTAGCACTAAGGGAGGGCTTCAGGTGGAGGTGGCGACGTGCGGCTTGCCTATCGGTGCGGGACTAGGGTCGTCGGCTGCCATGTCGGTGGCTCTCTCCGGTGCCTTCGCGGAGCTGTCCAGCAGCCCTCGCAAGCACGAGCTCGACTTCATCAATGCGTACGCCTTTGGCGCCGAGATCATCCTGCACGGCTCGCCTTCTGGCGCAGATAACACGGTGTCGTGCTTTGGCGGCACGCTCGTCTTCCAGAAGCACCCGGAGCCCTCGTTCCGCCGCATCCATTGCCAGCTGAACAAGTTCCGCTTCCTGTTGGTCAATACATGCGTCCCGCGTTCCACAAGGGAGCAGGTCGGCAATGTCCGAAAGCGGTATGAGGCAAATCCCGAGAAGGTGCAGAAGCAATTCGACGCCATTCAGCAGCTCGTGGAGAAGTTTGTCGAGCTCAGCGAGCGAAAGGTGCTCTCGGAGGAAGTCCTTGGCCAAGAGATCGAGCACAACCAGCAACTTTTGAACAAGCTGGGCGTGGGCCACGTGAAAATTGATGAGGTAGCGCGTATCTGTAAGCAGTTCAACGGATCAACGAAGCTAACTGGGGCAGGAGGTGGCGGCTGCACGATCTCTCTCTTGCCGCGCAGCCTCAGCAATGAAGCCTTAGCTAAGCTCATCACTCAGCTAGAAGCGAAGGGATTCAAATGCTTCGCCAGCTCCATTGGGGGCCCAGGCTTGATCCGTGCGTAGGCTCAGCATGCAGAGGAAATGGTGGTGGTGTAACTAGATCAGGGTTTACTATGAATTTATCTCTCTCTAACTGCATTAAGTCCCGGATGGCAATGGTCCTCTACGCGGTCTGCGCTGCTGGTGCTGTCGCCGGGATGGCGTCTGCTACCGGAACGGCCTTCACTGAGGGCTCGGTCGAGCCCGGCGAGGTTTTTGACGAAGCTGACGAGTCACGAGTGCTGGCAGCACTGGAAGCTCGGCGCTTCTTTTCCATCTTGTTCGCCGCCTTCACCTCGCGCACACCGCTTGCCACGTTGGTCGCAGCGCCAGCGAAGCCTCCAACAACGTAGCCGCCAGCGGCCACACCGCTTGCAAGCAGCACACCACCTCCCGTCACAATTGCCTGTAACAGAGCAAACAGCTCAACACGATGAGTCAAAGAGGGCAGAAATGAAGCAAAACTCCGTGCAAACGTACCGCAACGGGAGCCGCAACGGCGCCAATTGTCGCCTTCTTGAGGCCTCCCATGAAAGTGGGTGTGGGCTTCTGGTTAGCGACCTCGATCGCCACCTTCTGCTCGCCGTCCGCTCCAGTGTCCGCCGGTCCGTCCACCACCGTGGCGACGGGGACCTCAGTTTCGCTGTCACTGGCCTGCTTGCTGTCCTTCCGCTTGCGAGCAGCGTGGACGCCAGCTTCACCCATCTCCTTAATGCCCGAGGCGAGGTTGACGACCATGGCGCCCGTTCCGGCCACGATGGCGGCAGATCCCATGATCACTCCGCCCAGGATGGATTTGCCGCCGTAGAGAATGCCCTTTGCCGGCGCGTACACGGCACCACCAGCCGCTCGCTTCAGACCCTTGGAGCGGTCGGGCGCGTCCGGGTCCATCGCTTCGCCGAAGCGGAAGAACTCTTCGAAAATCTCCATGGCGCGCTCCCTGGTCATGGGTTGCGCGCCGTCCTCCAGCCCCTCCTTGCCATAGATGTCATCTGCAGCGGTCAACAGCAACAAGAAGAAGAAATAAACCATAGCAAAAGGGTCAGTCCAGCGATGCACGCCACCCCACCGCTGCAGCACGTACAGATCTTGCGCGTGTCCTCATTCGAGAGCACGTTGTAGGCCTCGCCCACGATCTTGAAGTTGGCTTCGGCTGCGAGCTTGTCGGCCGGGTTCTTGTCTGGGTGGTACCTGATAGCCAGCTTACGGTAACTGCAGCGTAAAGAGCACAAGCGTTTATAGTCAGCTCCATTCCCTGCCAACGTCTGCATGTCGCTAGTAGGTAAAGCAGAGAACATACGCCGTCTTGATCTCCTGCGCCGTGGCGGTGCGCGCCACGCCCAGGTTCTCGTAGTAGTCGGTGGAGGAGAGGTCGCTCATGGCTGTGCGGGGTCTAGCGTCGCTGCAGAAGCGTCGGAGGATGGAGTCGCGGAGACGGAATGCGATGTGGTGCTGTGCAGCGCGGAAGAGGCTGACGCGGCTGGTTGGTGTGGAAAACACACCTGATTTTTGAAGGATACAGTAGCCGCTCCCGGAAAAGCGCAGCATCAATATATATCCGATACGCAAGACAATGTGTTTGTACAAGTTTTACTGATAAGTATACTATTGATACTTTCGATTTCTGTCTATTTGATGTCACAGTTTCATCGAATTATGTCGAGCATTGCCAAGACGAGATGGATACTTCCGGGTCACTTTGCGGCAAGAAGAAGAGCAAGCGCGGCGACCTCGAGCTGATTACTCCACGCGTGTCACTAGCGCTAACAGGCAATATCCTCGTGGGGCCAAACGGCAGGTGGTGGTGGTGTCCGATGTCGGTCTCATGAAAAAATGAACCGCCGACGGTTGGCGACTGCAACGCCAACCGACCGGGCAAAAATGGCCGCTTGCTGCTGTCGGGGGGACTGTGCCAGATGCACGTCATCGCCGCATTCGCGTTCCTGCTCGCGGCGCAGCTGGCGATAGCGACCGCGGCCGACGGCGGCGCGTGCGAGTGTCTGCAGGACCCGCCCAAGAAGGTAAGACCCAAATGGATCCATTGCCGTTGAGTTCTGCTCTAACGACTGTAAGCTTTGGCTACCATGATGCCGTTTGTAGAACATCCAGCCGCTGGTGTTCTGCAACTGGTACAACTCCAAGAGCTGCTGCCTGCCGGCGCACGACGCGGACATCAACGGCAAGTTCCTCGCGCTCATCGAGGCCGGACCAGCGTGCGCGAAGTTCCAGAACGCCGCCAAGCGCTTCCTGTCCTTCGTCTTCTGCTACGCGTGCGACCCAGAGGAGCCTCTGCATTTCACATCCCCGCTGGATACACAGTTTTTCGATGCAGACACAAAGTCCGTCAAGATCTGCGCGAGCGTAGCCGCCAACATGGCGCCCAAGCTCTTTTCCGACTGCGGCCTCTCGCTGCCCGACGACCGCGAGACGATCTGCTCGCCGAATTCCCCCGTCGTGCCGCACAAGGTATGGCCTGATTGCCAGGACAGGCAACACGTTTGCCAGGACAACACGACGTCCATGTGGTATTGCTCCGACTCGGAGTGCGGCGACGCGCACACACCGACAGGCTTCAACGACGTGCCTTGCAACGCCTCGCGGCATACGTGCGATGGCGTACTCATGTTTCTCAACGATAATAGAGCCGCCAAGCCGCCCAACTTCGAGGATTATCCTGTCGAGGTGGTAGACGAAGTGCAATGCAGGCAGGAGTTCGGCGAGCAGGAGGCAGCCACAAGGTGTAAGTGTCTACACGACCCTTCCTCAGCTGCCCAGCCCAAAATCTCGTTAACTATCGTCATCCTGGCGATCTGCAGTATGATTGTGCTTCACAGCTCAACTAATGCAAAATAACACACGTGAATGATAAGGGAAATGATGCTACCTGTTGACGCGAGTCGTGTGTTATGCGCGCAGGTGACCGCCTTTTGCTCGCTCCTTCTCGCTTTCAGTCCGCACTTCCATGCTTGTAAAATCCTCCTTGTCGTCCTCTTCCTTCTTATAGCCGGCGGTCTTGTTGCCGAACCGCGTGAAGTACGTTCCTTCTACGAGGGCCACGAACTCGGGCCACAGTCTGAGGTGGCTCAGCATGATCTTGGCAGCGGCAGTCAGTGGGACCGACAGCATCATGCCCACAACGCCCCAGAGAAGTCCCCACGCTGAAAGCGACAAGATGACGATCACCGGGTCGATCTCCAGTTTCCGACCGAAAACCTTTGGCTCCACGAAGTTGCCCACGAACATGTGAAAGCACATCGGAAGGACCATAGCCAAAAACTTCTCCATGGGATTCATCAGATCAGAAGGCGTGATCGCGATGATGCAAATGGGGGCGACGGACGCGATCATGGCTCCGACATTGGGGATCCAGTTCAAGATGAACGTCAGCATGCCCCATACGATCGCCAGCCCGACGTTGAGCGAGACGTAGACAATTGTAACCAGCAGCGCGACGAAGAGTGAGAGGAAGCACTTGAGCGTCACGAACCGTTGAATGTCGTGGTCAATCTTGGACCACACACCTCCAGCATCACTGGCACGTGTCCGCGTGCACAGGAAATACGTGAGGTAGATCAGCGTCACGAACATCACTGAGAGCAGGTCCATTGTTTCTGTGACTACCACACGTGCCAGTTTGTCCACGTTGTCATGCAGCGTCGTCGTAATGTTCACTGGCAGTCCAATCTGATCGAGAATGTGCTCCACATTCGCAACGAGATGGTTGTATCCCGTCTGATAAGCACTTGCATCCAGTGCGTGGACCGACAGCACGGTGATGTAGCCCAGCAGTCCGAAGAATACGCACACCAAGCTGACAGCGACCAGCGACGCAAACGCGCGCGAGCAACCGCGCGACTTCCGTCGGGCGTGACGTCCTCTTGACGTGCAGATGCAAAGGAAGTACCTGGGCGACACATCGATCACCTCCACTAGCGGGTCTACCAGGTACCTTTATCAGAACAAAGTATACGCATTCAAACCTAGTCAGCACAATGTCCAACTAAAACCGC
Organism: Phytophthora chlamydospora; assembly: GCA_012295415.1. Taxonomy (NCBI): domain Eukaryota; phylum Oomycota; class Peronosporomycetes; order Peronosporales; family Peronosporaceae; genus Phytophthora; species Phytophthora chlamydospora. Next base: position 16,502 of record JAABLK010000097.1, on the reverse strand, counting down.
AACATTTCCACCTTGACCACCGCACTCACATCAAGAAGATGGCCAGGAAGAACGGGATGAGCACGGCCTGGAACCAGGCCAGCAGATAGCACGACGCTGCCAGTCTGCGATACAACAAAACAATTAAAGCACGAGTATTAGCTTCACATAGCTCCATCCACAAGTTGAGCTCCACGCACCCGGTAGCGAGCAGCGCGCCTTTCGTCTCAAAGGCTAGTTGCCGCACGGGTCCGTCCAGCGCCGTCAGGATGTCGTTAGCCACGTTAGTGTAGAACGGTCGCCCACCCTCGCTGTGGTCACTTTCGCGCCGTGTCTGGTTGCTGCTGTAGCTGCGCTCCGAGCTGATGGAGACGGTGGAGGCCGCCGAGGGAGACAGCTGCACATTTGCGAGACTCGAGTTGCTGCGTCGTATGGGCGTCACGTGCGGAGACTCCATGTCCAGCGACGCGTAGGCCTGCTCCTTCTTACCCACGAGCTTCATCTGCCACGGAGCTCTGCGCCCAGCGAGGTGTCCTAACTTATCGGGTAAGGGGGATTGATTGTGCCTGAGTCTGCAGTGATGGTGTCACGCGAGGGCTAAGAAAAGACGCGGCATGAGTGTGTGTCTTACACAACATTCGTGTGCTTCACACCACGGGCCAGGAAGCCGCTCAACCGCACAAAACGGGGGCTGCAGCTTTGTATCAAGAGGAACATGTCGGCGCTCTCTCCTGTGGCCAAGGCGGCTCTGCGCCACCCCGCGGGTCGCGTGCGTGGCGACGGCATCACGGCCGCAGTCTTCGGCGCCACAGGCTCCCTGGGCCGCTACGTGTGCGCGCACCTGGGTGCGTCCTCCTCAAATTCAACCGTCCCGGCGGTCCAGTCACCTGATCCTCTAACGATGTTGTACTGATGCAATGCCAGGCATGGGCGGTAACGGATACGTCCTGCCGTATCGCGGAGACGACACGGAAGTAGCCCATTTACGCGTGTCGGCCGACTTGGGCAACGTGGCCCAGCAGCCGTTCCACCCGCGTGACCGTGACTCGATCTTCCAGGCCGTGGAGGGCGCTGACATCGTCATCAACCTCATCGGCAAGCACTACCAGACCAAGCACATCCTGCCGTGGTGGATCAACTACACGTACGACGACGTGCACGTGGACGTGGCCCGTACCATCGCCGAGGTGGCCAAGGAGGCCGGCGTGCCCCGCATGGTGCACGTGTCTTCGCTGCTGGCGCAGCCCAACTCGCCGTCCGTGTGGGCCGCTTCCAAGTTCCGCGGTGAAGTGGCGGTCCGTAAGGCCTTTCCGGAGGCCAACATTGTGCGACCGTCCAACATGTTCGGCCCCGAGGACCGACTGCTCGTGTGGATGGGCAACCGCCTCAACTATGGCGGCGTGCCCGTGGTGAACAACGGCGACGCCATCATCCAGCCCGTGTTCGTGAACGACGTGGCCAAGGCCATCTACAACATCTCGCAGGACGACTCGATCCAGGGCAAGACCTTCGAGCTTGTTGGCGACGAGGAGTTCACGTACAAGGAGCTGGCCGACTACGTGTTCGACATCACCAAGCGGAACCCGACGCTGGTCAACCTGCCGCTGCCCGTGGCCCAGGCCATCGGCTACTTCTGCGAGCAGTTCCCGGACCCCAAGTTCACGCGCGACTGGGCCACGCGTCTCAGCCTGAACGAGGTCAAGACGTCGGACCTGCCCGGCCTGCGCGAGCTGGACATCGAGCCGACCAAGCTCGAGAAGGAGGCGCCCAACTTCCTGCTCAAGTTCAACCCCGGCGGTCACTTCCAGGAGGTGTCGGGCTACCATTAAGCCCGTGCCTGTTGCGAGCTGAGTCGGGTGCGGACGGGGTGAGTAGACTGGCCTGCCCAGCGCGAGGGAAACGCCAGGCCTGCAACTTCCTTCTGCTGCTGCTTCAGTCGCTGCTCCTTCCAACCGGAGCGATCGAGGCAACGAGCCGCAGCCTGGCGTCAGAGGAACAGACGATACCTTATGAGTGAACTGGACAATCAATGACAGAAATGAGAGACTATCCG
>JAABLK010000097.1:0-14370 GCA_012295415.1 Phytophthora chlamydospora | reverse complement strand
CAGGGCCTTGCCAACGTTGCACAGACCCGGAAGACCCATGCAACGTTCGACGCAGTAAATTCCTCGCTTGGTCGGGGATTGTGGAGTGCGCACTTGGCGCTCCAAGTTCCGTCGACGCAATTGACTGCTGGTCGCTGCTTCTCCACTACCACAAACGACAGGCCACTGCACTTCGACACGCACCACGTCGTCAAGAGTTTGCAGGAAAAAGGTTCGAGCAGTAGAACTCGAGGCGTTTGTAGCTCGCAAACGGAGCCCTTTGTGACTTTCCTGTTGTGCTTTTTGGTACGTGTGCAGGCTTCAGTGCTGATCAGTCGGAGGCAATTCTGCAGGTGATGAAGGACTCCATGGCTGACTCACTAGAGGCTCAATCGCGCATCGTAAGGGCTGCTTGTCTTTCGGGTTGCTACAGTACGTGGGCTAATGGAGATGTGTGTGTGTGCTCCCTTTAGCTGGCAACGAAATCCGAGCACGTCGAGCTCAAGGCTGAGCTGTCGGAGCGAGTCTTCAACTCCACGCTCAAATTCGGTAAGCTGCGCATTTGCTTCGAGTTGCATGGGCTTGCTGATGTTGTACTGATTCTCGTGTATTTGTATTTGCTCCACCACAGACATCGCGCAGCGTCACTCGCGAGAGCTGCTGGAGCGCGACTTCAACACGCTGAAGCAGGACATCCGCATGCTCGAGAAGATCGATTTTGACAAGATCCGCATGGAGATCGCCGAGCTCGAGAAGAAGTTTCTGCTGCAGAAGCAAGCCGAGGATGAAACGCTGAACGAACTGCGACTGTCGATGGAGAAGGTGGAGAAACGCATGCTGCAGTACGCTGTGGGTTTTGCCGGTACCATTATGGCAGTGGGGGCCGCCTTGATGCGCCTTGTCCTGTAATTTGCCAGCCCGGGCGGTCTCGGAACCGTAGTTCGCACTAGTAAGCATCTTGCTTTGCTTTCGTTTTGATTTTCGTGCTGATGTACTTTGCAATTGCTTTTCGTGCGAGAAACGTATAAGCAGCCCTAGAAGACAAACATTTGGCCTTGTTCACAAGGAGAATGCCAATTTTTGTCAGTGTCAAGGTCAAGAGCACGAACAATAACAAACAAAACAAGAGCTACGCATTGATTTGGATGTTAATTCAGAAAGAGATCATTTGCGGCTTGCACCGACGACGATGCGAATGGTGGTTTTCAGCGCTGCCACTTACTATAAGTAGTAGTATCTCTTGAGGCGGATCACGTACTTGAGCATGAAATATAAGATGGCGTGAACCACTTGTAGCCGCGTCTCATCGCCGTGCGCGGAGGAAGCCCGATAACACGTAGAACAAGCAGGACAACGCACCCACGGTAACGTTCGCCCCCTTCTCATTCGGCTTCAGTCGTCACGATGAAAGCCGAGTGCGCGTCAAGACCACTCGTCGGTTCGTCCACGACCAGGATGCTCGGGTTCGCCACCGCCTCCATGCCGATGGTCATGTGCTTCCTCTGCTCTATTGACAGCCTGCCCACCATTTCACCGGAGATGGCCGACAACTCCAGCATCTTGTGCCCCAGGTTGATACGGTCCTCCCTCTTCCTTGAAATTCTGCGGTAGACGCAGTGTGGCGGAGAACACGAGGGCCTTGAAGATCGTCGCAGCCATGTCAATCTGCTCGCAGTACGCCGTGTTGCGGCTGATACCGAAACGCCTATGAGCGCGATCATGCGTCCAGGCTTAAGGTACGCCGTGATCTTCGGCAGCTACTGCCTCTCCCTGTCAGACGGCAGCATCTCGTAGTAGTTCAAGTCCTTGATACACAAATCCGACGGTGTGATCTGCAGACCGCCGACCTTTACCTTTGTGGAGCCAACACCTTGCGATGCGAAGAGTGTGCTCACTTCGATGTACACCTTGTGGGCCTCTTCCTCTTTCGTGGTCTTGACGCTTCCCCCTTTGAACTTCTCGTAGCCGATTAAGTGCGGCGCCAGCACATTAAAGCTTGTGATGGCGAAGTAGAACATGACGATCACCGCCACGCTAAACCAGATGTATCCCGTGCCTTGCTGGTCGAGAAACTATCTGAAGAGGAATACCAGTCGCCCAAGAACTCGGACAGCATGTTGGCCCGCAGCGTCCACGAGACTGGAGAACCATTACATCCAGGTCCAATAGTTCGCGATGGGGTCGACCAGATGATGGCGGCCAAGGCTTGGCCGATGGTGGTGCCGGGCGCCAGCGAGCTCAGCATCGCCATGTACGCGCCGATGGCGTGCTGGAAGCACAGCAGCACCAGTAAAATACGATATACTTCTCGAACGACTGGGTCAATTCGCTCAAGAAGTAGAAGAAGTTGGCCACGAACGACACCGCCGGTTTATTCATAGGTAAATTATCTCGAAAAATATGTACGTTCGGACTGGACAAAAGAATACAAAAATTGCATTCCGCCGACTGCCCGTATACCGAGTGGGCTCTCGTTTGAGTCTCCCTTTCAGGGGCCCCGTTCCCACGCATGAATTGGGTCTGACTTAGACTAGTCGATGCTCGAGAAGCTAGCGACATCTAAGCAGAGGCGGGGCAGCTGTGGATGCACTTCTGCTTGTTAGCCGGAATCCGCACCGCACTCTCGGCGATGGCGAACGACAACGTCCGGATAAAGTTGCGCGACTTCTAGAAGACTTTGCGCAGCTAGAATGAGATGGTGATCTGCTGTCACGCCTGACGCTGGAAGAGCGCGACGCTGAAGAAAATCATGTGCAGGTAGTAAGTGGAGCTCACGTTCTAGTAGATCATGCCAAGCATGAGCCTCACAAATGATCTGCTCAAAACATTGTGCCCTACAGCAGTCGCTACGAAAATTCGGAGCTGCGCGCGTTGGCCTTGTCATTCACACGTGATGTTGAGCTCGCAAGCTGTGACGCGCTGCCCAAGATGCTCCCAAGCACATTCGAAGTCCTAGGACTTCGCGCATTGCTGCTATTGTTCCTGCTCGTATTCGACTCGTGCGTCACAGTCCGATAGCTTCCCCTTCCAGACGAACCACGATCGTCGGGCCGGTATGATGGACGATCACGGCTTCGGCGGTGATCAGAATGGGAAGGAGGGTAAGAAAAGTCTTGATGCGGTCGCTTCCCTTGCATTCTTGGCGTCAGGGAGCGCATGCGTTCCGACTTCGCTGAGGGTTCATTCGCCTGGCAGAATTCCTTCTCAGAAATTGACGGTGGCGGTTTGCTTGCTAGCGAAGCGGATGGAGGTCGAGATGTGCTTCTTGACTCTCCTGAGGCACGTCTGCTACGATAGTCGCGGTCACGACTGGGACGGCCGTCTCCGCGGCTTGGTTGCCCATTCGTGTATCGATCTCTATCGAGTGTCCTTCTGTAGTCGTGAGATCCGCTTGAGTCTTCGCGACGGTCATCTCTTCGAGAAGAGTCTGCATCTCTACCTCTACTTTGATCCGCAGCTCGCTCATGTGAGCGATACTCATCACGTCGACGCGAGTCTGTAGAAGAAGCGTTTCGGTCCCGAAAGCTTCGAATCTCGTGTCGATTGTGCAAGTCCGCTGCAGAAGCTGGTGCTGGTATTGGAGCTAAACGGGGCTTTTTAACACTCGTTGCGTCCGAAGTATCTTCCACGGGCCTTTTGTGGCTGTCGGCAGGCTGTTTCAACACCTCGCGGCTATCACGGGGATTTTCCGTCCGTGACTCGGTTTTAACCTCGACCTCTGGTGGCTGAACACTATTTGAGACCTTGCGATCATCTTTCTTGTCGCTTCCGTCTCGAATAGCACTGGCTGCTCCTTCAAATTTATTTTCGTTGTCACTTCGCTTGTCGCTCCGACCTTCATCCACCGGGCTTTGGTTCGGCTCGGAGGGCTTGCTTGAGCTACCGGTAGTCTTTGAGGACTTCGTTTTGGGGACAGACTTTTCAGCCGCTTTTTCGTGCATCAACTTGTAGTGTTCAGCTAAGTCGCGGTATCGGTCGCTTTCAATCCTCTTGGACACCGCAGGGAACGGTTCTCCCTCTGTACGAATAATTAACTTGCGATCGCGGGCGCTCTTGACAAGAGCAGCCCATGTCGAATCGCGCACTAACGTGTTCACATCACCAACAACGTACAGACAAAATCGAGCGCGCGTGATCGCCACATTCAGTCGTCGGACATCGCGCAAGAATCCAATACCGCCGCGCCGAGATGATCGAACGCACGAAAACACGATCACATCTTTCTCTCGCCCCTGAAAGCCATCCACGGTGTTCACCTCGATCGATACATTTGCAGGAATCCCCGAGCGCGTGATTTCCTGTCGAAGCACACGCACCTGCTCTTTATATGGAGATACAAACCCGACGCTCCACTTGTTCTTGCGCACGTCCGCACAAGTCTCGAACATGTTCTGGCACAAGCTCACGCAGAAAGCCGCCTCCCCGCGATTGTACTTGGATCCGTTCATATCTTCCTCCCTCGAGTTGTCAACATCATAGAGCAAAAACGGCTGAAAGCTTGTGCGTGCATACACGCCTGGGCAAACCTTCAGAATACGCTCCATCACGCTAGGTCCATCCGTCAGCATGCCGCCGTAAAATCTCTTTGACGGGAAGTCCCGCAAGAAAGGGTGCATTCGATATTGCACTCGAAGCATGGACGGAGCGACTCCACTCTCCGCTATCCGCTCGAAGAGCGATCTGTCGTATCTGGCCTTCGCAGCGACGACACTTTTCACCGTAGCAGGCAGTTGCTTCGGATCGCCAACCAACACGACCCGGGCCACTCGCTCTCGAATCGGAACAAGGGTGCTTAGCTCCACCGCCTGGGCTGCTTCGTCGATAATGAGGGCATCAAAGCCGTGCTTCAACTCGGAAAAATCACCACTACCGGCCTTCGACAGTGTGCAGGCGATAATGCTTGCCTTGGACAAAATGGTTTCCGTCATTTTCGCCCGAATAGCAGTCACTTCATCTCGCAAGCGTCGGATCTTGCCCGAGCACTCCGTGAGCTGTCGATGCATCTGGGCTAACGCCTTTCGGTCCTTCTTCGGTCCGTCTTCCTCTTGGGGTTTATTGTGAAAGTCGCGAATAGAGCTGCGCAGTTGCCGTTGCGTATCCTGGAGCGAGTGCAATTGTACGGCTTTCGGGTGGATTGCCATTTCGCTCCTGATGATGTGTGGTAAGCACACGGAATTTACAAGTTCAGACGCATCTTCTCCGGCATTTCCGAGTCGCACAATCGATATGTACTCCTCAGACAAAGCTTCTGGGTGCACACTCGGTGCTCGGACTTTCATCACTTTCCCTGAAGAGTCCATGAGGCCATCTGTGACAATTCGCAGCACCAACTCGTTCACTGCACCGTTGGATGGCGCGCAAAGCAAAATATTGTTGTTTCGGCTGGCCAATCTCTCCGACGCTGCCCTCGAGATAACGCGACGCTTTGCCACCAGACTTGACGCTGGTTGATGCGTCGTGCGAGATGAAAGCTTGTTTTCTAAGCGGCTGCGTGAAGAGGCGACGTTCTTGAGCGACTGAATGGTTGTTCGACTGGGTGCAGCAGATGAAGAATCGGAGGAGCGCCGTAGAATGCTCCCGAGCGCAGAGGTAACACCACTTAGAGAAAAAGACGACGATGCGCCAGCACGACCTGCTATTTGTCCAGTGGCATGCCCAGTGCTCACCCCGCGAGACTTCACAGCCTCGAAGTTATTGAAGTCTCCTTTGCTTCCATTTCCTTGAGCGTTGGGGCTGTTTTTCGGGCTGATTGTCGGCACCACTGCCGTAACTGGTAGCCGCAGCGCTAGTAGTCCGCTGAGCAACCCCATGATGGTCTTCGTTTTGCCTGTTCCCGGGGGTCCTTGGAGCAACGAGACACCCATCGTGTAGTTGTTCAGCACACTATGGATAGACTGCAGCTGGGACGAGTTGTACTGAGGCTTTATAGCCTCCCACAGCTCAGGCGACAGGAAGCGGGGAGCACGCTCCAAGGTGTCCTTCTTATCCATAAGACTCGTCCATTTGTCCTTCAGCTTCGCAGAGAGGGCTTTGATTTCTGGATCATTGTGCTTGCGCAGCTTGTTTACAGCTTTTCCTATGCTAGTAGACTAAAGAGAAGCGTCAGTAATTAGTTAGCCTTTGTGCAGTTGGAGAAAGCAGCCTTACCCTCAAATCTGTCAGCATCACGTCCATCTTGTCCAAGCGTTTCAGGAGCTTGGCAATTTTTGCATAGCTTTCGCTTGATTTCTCTGCTCGCAACCCGTCCAAAACCGACGTAATGACAATCAGTTCTGACTGCGTGGACTTGTATGCGTCCGGGGTCAGGATGGCTGTCCTCAAGTGCTCAGGCAGCATGTCAACAGACCGAAGTGCGATGTATTCACGCGCAGACGTGACCAAATTGCACAGCGGATTCACCTTCCACTCCGAATCAGCAATCGCACTCGCTGCCAACACTTCTGTCGAGAACGAACGTACATTTGCCGTCGCGTTGTCCAACTCGCCGTCATTCAAGAAAAGCACCTTAACAGACTCCTCCTCTTCGTTCTTGCCGTTCTTTTTCGTTGATGATGTTTGTCTGCGCCCCTTTTCCGTTTCGCTGATCAAGATGACTCCCACAAACTCACGTTTTCCTAGAAATTCACTCTGATTCTCCACTCCAACTGCAATTTGTAAGAGCACCACATCGCCATTCCGAAAAAGTTTTTCGTTGAAGAATCGCTTGTTTGGTCGCCCCTTGCCGCCGAACTTTGACTGAGAGCTCGCAAGCAGCCCTTCGTCTTTCTGAACGATGCTGAAGCTAATACAGCGCATTCCTTCTCGTGGTTTCTCTGACTCGTAGCGCAGCAGGTGACCTCTGTTACCGTAAGAGCACTTTCGAAGCCCCTCCTGAACTTCGTTGTTGCACTCTTCCAACATTAGTGGCAGGAATGAGCGAGCGTACTCGGAACTTTTCTTGAATGTTAAACCGGGTGCCTGGAGCTCTTTATCGGACCGCTCGTTTTGGAACTCACCAGATAAAAGAACAGGCATGCACACTTGTAGCAGCTGCCGATAAAAAGGCAGCAGCGAGCATACTGCGATGGGCTTTCGTGTGGTCTTGATTCGATGGAAAAGTGCAGCGAAACGCAAGTCTGTGTCCTCTTCCTTCTCCTCCTCCTCCTCCTCGGTTTTTCTTCCTGCCCCGCTGACTGGCTTCTGCGCTTGGATTGCCTTATTCGGTCCCGGATGCGAATGCGATATCCCCTTAATGACTTCAGCCATACTAAACGAAGCATTTGCCTTTGGTGTCTGCCCCTTCAGCGAAGGTTCCCTTTGTACAGGAGCGCGATACTCCTCTTCAGAGTAAAAGCTGTGGTGCTTTCGAGCTGCCGCTTCGTTGGACACTTCCTCGATACCAGTAAGATCCACCAATGTACGAGATTGAGCTCTAGCGGCAGATTTTCCACTCAAAGGCCGAGCGGTTGAACCAAACGTGCTCGACGAGGGCTTGACCTTCAGTGGCAACTTCGACTTCGACCGTGACGTCATATCCATAAAATTTGGCATGCCACTCGATTTTGTTGAGCGATTCGTAAAAAATTGTGACGTTTGGTCCATCTGGCGGAACTTCTTGGTCATTCGACCGAAATCGGTAGATTGCTTCGACTCAATTGACGCCGCCTCGCCCTTAATGCTGTCGACCAGAGTCAGAGTGGGTTCATCAAGACGCGTATTTCCTTTTAGAAGGCAGCCCAGGACTGTCATAAGTAGNAAACCGGGTGCCTGGAGCTCTTTATCGGACCGCTCGTTTTGGAACTCACCAGATAAAAGAACAGGCATGCACACTTGTAGCAGTTGCCGATAAAAAGGCAGCAGCGAGCATACTGCGATGGGCTTTCGTGTGGTCTTGATGCGATGGAAAAGTGCAGCGAAACGCAAGTCTGTGTCCTCTTCCTTCTCCTCCTCCTCCTCCTCCTCGGGTTTTCTTCCTGCCCCGCTGACTGGTTTCTGCGCTTGGATTGCCTTATTCGATCCCGGATGCGAATGCGATATCCCCTTAATGACTTCAGCCATACTAAACGAAGCATTTGCCTTTGGTGTCTGCCCCTTCAGCGAAGGTTCCCTTTGTACAGGAGCGCGATACTCCTCTTCAGAGTAAAAGCTGTGGTGCTTTCGAGCTGCCGCTTCATTGGACACTTCCTCGATACCAGTAAGATCCACCAATGTACGAGATTGAGCTCTAACGGCAGATTTTCCACTCAAAGGCCGAGCGGTACAACCAAAAGTACTCGACGAGGACTTGACCTTCAGTGGCAACTTCGACTTCGACCGTGACGTCATATCCACAAAATTTGGCATGCCACTCGATCCTGTCGAGCGATTCGTAAAAAATTGTGACGTTTGGTCCATCTGGCGGAACTTCTTGGTCATTCGACCGAAATCGGTAGATTGCTTCGACTCAATTGACGCCGCCTCGCCCTTAATGCTGTCGACCAGAGTCAGAGTGGGTTCATCAAGACGCGTATTTCCTTTTAGAAGGCAGCCCAGGACTGTCATAAGTAGCTCTGCTGCCCGCTTCTTTTCGGACACTGATCCTCTGGCAATGCACTCGACCAACGGAGCAATGAGTGCCACAACCCGCTTGCTTGAAACACTTGGGTCTTTCAGCACTGAAACCCAGAATTTCCAGAACGAAATGCCAAAGTCGAGGCACTGGACGCGAGTAACTTCAGCGATCTCCACGGCAGGTTTCGCCTTCGGGTCAAACAAGTCAGTCAGTAGGGCAATCAGAAAATCGTTGATCAAACTTGGAAGTTTCAGCAGGTGGGCCGCCGCGATTCCAGTGTCCGTAACCTGGTGTGACGATGAGGCCGCAGCTTTCGCATTCGATGCCTTTTGAAATGCTTTCTCCAGGTCACCGCCCAGCATCTCAAAAACACGAGACCACGGAAAGGCGAGCTTCTTTAAAGCAGGCAAGCAAACTGCCTGTGAGAATCCATAGAGACGCATTGACTGCAGCATGGAAAGCTGTCCACGCAAGAAAGCCTCCGCGTTCCGGTGAACAGAAATGAGGAGAGCCTCTAGCGGAGATGGCACTTGGTTTGGTCTCCGTTTGTCGGCCGCATATTGACCAATGAGCCTGCACATACCAAAAAATAGTTAGCATTTGCAATTCTGGGCTTCGCCCCACACATACGACGAACCTTTTCACTTGAACATCAACGGCACTTGTGGGACTGAGGTAGCAAGCGCTGGTGTGCTGTGAAACCACTGGAAAGCCAAACGGGTTGGCTAGTCCTTTAAGCAGTACTTCATTGCACATCCGTTGGAGATACTGCTGGATCAGTGCCTCGTAATTCCGCAAAGTTTGAGTGAAGCATTGAAGCTGGTCGCTGCACTTGGTTTGCGCAGCTACACTGTTGAGCAATTCCGAAACTCCGCCGATAGACTCGAATAATGCTCCATGAACTTGAAGAGGTATCGTCGTAATGGTATCCTGAGAACAGAGTTTCTTCAACAGCTGGGTGATGATTGGCTTTCCCTTGGTCAGAGTTTCAACTGATGCAGTATCTTCGCCTTCTTTTGTGACTATGCCCGTATACACGACATCACGAGCGAGCTGCAAGTGCTTGCTTAGCACGAGGGCCGTCGTCTCAGCTGCCAAGTCAACAAGAGACTCAACGTTGTTGGGTTTCACAACAACGTCGTACAAGTGATTCATCCATAATTGCCCAAGGTTCTCGTTGGCATCAACGCCAGCTCCAGAACCACACGGCCACCAGAAAGCACTTTCCGAGACTGAATAGTCGACTGAGATGGATTCGGATAGAGCGCCTTCATCACGACCAGCGCTGGTATCACGCGTACTTTTCATAGAGCCAGCCATGCGATGTGCATAGCAATCAGTTAAAATGGCAAAAGCTGCCCTTGACGTCGCCACAACTGCTATCGAGTCAAAATGAGCTGGACGAAGATTTGCAACAATCAAAAACCGCAGAATATCCGTGCGCGTCTTCAAATAAAAGTTCAGTTCTTCCTGGTTGGACTAAGATAATAGCACGACGACGTTAGAGCCTTTCAAGAGAGACAGCATGCATACCGCTTTGTAACTTACTGCTTTGCTGGAAACTTGCGGTGGGCGCATCGCCACGAGCAGCGGTGGTAGTAGCTCAATAAACTGCTTGACAACAAACACACGCCAAGACGGGAGTCGGCAATGCTCCATCACCATACTCAGCACCATTTTCCGAGTATTATCGCTGTGGTTCCAAAACCGGTGCCCAAGGCAACGCAAAAGAACAGTGAAACACTTGGCAACCTGTATAGTCAGGAGGAACGCACAATAGTGTCAATTAGTAATCTGCGTGTACGGCATCTCTCACAAGTAGCTGTGCAATACCACCAACGTGACTGCCTGGTCTACCGCGGGGTCTGCGTCTTGTAGATAATTGAAGACCACGTCCGGAATCGTGTCGAACGATTCCAGCATAACTTCTAGGCTGCTTAGGTCCATTTGCTGTGCACAGAGCATAATCGAACACCATATTTATAAGTCAATGTGACTGGGAGAGTAGCGCGAAGCAGTATCATATCTCACCTGCATCACGTGGTCTAATGCGGACCAAAGCATTTTTTTGGTCGGTGTCTTGACGCAGTTTGTCGGCTCCAAAAACTACAACAGCAAAAGCAGTAATATGTCAGGGTCAAACGATACGACTGCAATTGGTTGATAAAACACGTGATACAACGCATTCCCGCAAGTACTCACGTTTTCGAGGTCTTCTGTTGATCGCAACTCAAGCGATAGCACGGGTTTGTTGAACGTTTGGTTTTCGAGAATGTACACCCATTCTTCCAGTACGTCGAGAAAATATTGGTCTTCGCCCATTTCCCCAGTCAGCTCAATTTTGCCAAAATGAGTGACCATTTTCTTGGCCCATTCTCTGCCACGTAGCGAACAAACACAAAGCACATGAGTGAACGCCAACGAGATACAATATATAGGCGTAGTGGGAATAGTTGCACACCTGACAGCAGGGTCCGGTGACACCAACAACTGGTAAAGTCCAGCGCATCCGCGGAGATTCTCCAGACTTGGATTATCTTTCACTTCGGCGAACCGAGACGACACCCACTTCAGTGCATCAACAACAAAAAGATCAGTTCGAAATCGTCTCATCCGTCCACCTATACGCCGTCCAGCATAAGCACTCACTCTTGACAGCACCCGCACGATACGGAAATCTGACAGTAGCCGCCGCTGACTCAGCACTTCGTACAACGTGAGTGCCACAGTTTCCTGCGTCTCCCGGAGTGCACTAGCCAAGCCCATGGATGTGTCCGTCAGCTGTCGCTGGATCCTGTCTGCGTCCAGGCCTTGCAGCTTGACAAAGAAAGCCTGGATGGACTCGGCCGTGAACTCGAACTCGAGCTCCACGTGGACACTGGGCATGGACGCGTGGTAGATGTCCACACTGGCGACAATAACAACAGTGAGCACCTTGGATTATTTTTATGCAGTAATTAGGTCGTGCAGGTCGCTCACCACTTTCTGCACTTGCCAAGTTGCTGCTCCATGCGCTTATAGAAGACACAGACGCTCTCGGACGACGGGTAGAGCTCCAGCACGCGCATCATGAAGATCATAAGTGGCGAGTAGCTGCACCACCAGTGGCGCATGTCCAAGCTCCCCATGAGGAACTGTCCCACGCGGCTGTACAGACGCTGCCTTAGCAGCGCCGTCTGCTTGGTCTGCTCCAGCTCGCATAGCTGCCGCACCTCCTCCTCCAGCGCGCGGGCCTGCGCCTCCATCCTCCGGCGATGGTTTTGGATGTGACGCTTTACAGCCAATGAGCGCCCTTGGCGCCAACTTCAAACTTGGTGTACGCTACACAATCCATCGTTGAACATTTTTGAGGCCCCCCGGCACACCATACTGACGATGGTGTTGTCCCGCAAGGTGCTGGCGTTCGTGCTGCTAACGCTGCCGCCCTCGGCGGTGGCGGCGCTGAGCTACTTCGTCGGTGGGGCGAGCGGCACCGCGGCGCTGAGCGTGGGCGCGCTCTCGAGCTTCGCGTTCTGCGACTTGTGGTACTTCCTGCGCATGGGGCTCAACGCGCTCACGCCTGCGGCCCGTGGACCGCGACGCCATCTGTTCGCCGCGAGCAAGGTGCAGGGCCGCATCTGGCTCATGGATATCGACCGCAACGGTCACTGCAACAATGCGCGCTTCCTACGGGAGTGCGGCTTCGGCCGCCGCGACCTGTGGCAGGTGAGGCATCTTAGAGCTGTGGCTGTTGCGCACGAACTAATGTACTCTTGGATGATCACAGCACAATGGCGTGTGGAAAGTGGTGACGGCGGCGGGCGGCAACCTCGTGGTGGGCTCGCAGACCGTGCGCTACCGGCGCGAGTTGTCCTTCGGCCAGGCCTACACGATGCAATCGCGCCTGATCTGTTGGGACCGGCGCGCCTTCTACGTCGAGCACCGCTTCGTGACCAAGGGCGCCAAGAGCGACTTCGTGAACGCGATCGTGCTGGTCAAGAACACTGTGCTGGGCCCGCTGAGCCCCGAGCAGATCGTTACTAAGCTCCCTGCACTGCAGACCGACGAGGAGGCCAACCCAGCCATGCCCGCGGATGTGGCTGCCTGGATCCAGAGCAACGACGCCTCCAGCAAGATGCTCCGCGCCGAGGCCGCCCTCTGAGCTCGAACGGGCCTCCCATTTTTGTCAGAGCGAGCTCCTCACTCATGAACGCCAGCCATCCTAAGTCTTTAAACAGCGGTTTTAAGTGAAGTGCTGCAACCGGTGCCGCTGCTTGATGCCAGGTGACCCTGCAACTGCAGTGGAGCCCTTTGCGCATCCGCAAGGAGCCGGCACGATCGTACATGTACCGGCGGTGGCGGATCCTTCTAGACTCGAGCGGAGATGGCTGCATCGTCGCCACCACCAGAATGCGCGCACGAATCGGACGTCGCCGCCTCACGCTCCACCACCACCAGAAAAACTGAAAAGCAGACTCCATGTTCCAATAAATATCGCGGTGCAGTCGCGATCCTCTACGCTGTCGCCTACCCTGCTGTGCTCGTTGTGCACACTGCGTCGGGTGGACGCGGGAGGGCGAAGAGTGCATGATTTAGTCGCCCCCGCCCCGTGAGATTTCCTCTATGCCTGCGTTGGCAGCACGGCTTCGTCTAGTCTTGCTTCGGTTCCGCCTCGTCCTCGCTGATCGAGTCTAGCCCCACCGCCGACTTGCTGGACGGTGAGTTGGCAATCTCCGCCGCCACGCCCGTAAATGCGCGTCTGGTGAACAAAAGCTCCTGGGATGCAGCAAAGCACCGCGCCCGTCAGTTAATCTGCGTGGGCTGCCCCAGCGAACGGGACAAGCAGCGCACCTCGAGGATCAACTGCGCCATCTCGTCGTCCGGCGGGAGCGCCATGAACAAGCGCAACTGCTGCTGCGCGCTGGAGCTGCTGATACGGAGGTTCTCCATGATGCAGTGCAATGCGAAGGGGACGGCCTCCAAAGTGAGTGCGAAGAGTGAGCAATCCGGCGACGGTCCATGCGGGAAGCGGAGCCGTTGCGGCGTCGGTCGTCTGACGCAGCACCGGTGTCAAGGTACAATCCCAGAGCCTACGAAAGAGACTCTTTATGATGCATGCCAGTCTATGTATGATACACTAATGTAGCCATATCTGTATTGAGTGGCCACAACGGAGCACTACTCCCCGACAAGTTAACATCTCAATCACAATTCGTTTTCTTCTATACTGCACAAGTCCTCGCTCTCCAGCTCCACCCTGTGATAGGTTATGAGCCCAACTCAAGCCTCGCCCACCGACGACCGTGACTTCCCGCGCCTCAACGGCCGGAACTTCGTGATCTGGAAGACACGTGTCACCGCCGCACTCGAAGGCAAGAACCTCACCGGCTTCGTCACTCCAGCCGACTATGCTGGGGAGTCCGAGTCTGACTCCAGCGACGATGATGAGCTTGATCCCAAGTACTCCAAGTTCTTCACGGCTGAGGAGAACAGGCTGTCAAGAAGATGACACGAGGCAACTTGGAATTTTCCGTTGCCGCCCGGTCGTCTGGTCTGCACCCAGCATCCAGCGGAAGAGAGTGGATCAGGAAGCGCCATTCTGGATGAGAGCCGGTGAGAGTGCCTGGGTGACTGATCAGGAACCAAGATCGTGGAGCAGACGAGCCACAGATTCCGAGAACGAGGATAGGGAGATCGTCATCCTGGATGGCGCAATCCAGGATGCTGAGTGATACATCCGGGATGCCAGACAAGATGCAACCAGAGGGGACCGAGCGCCGTGAGGACGAAGGTGTCGTGAAGTCCAAGGTCATGAGAGCCCAAGGTGGAACCAGGTTTCCAGGATTGTGGAGACGCATGTGGACCGAGGGGGATGAGATATC
>JAABLK010000979.1:1745-12890 GCA_012295415.1 Phytophthora chlamydospora | reverse complement strand
CGAAGATGGATGCCATTCCAACCAATCAGCTTTTCTGTGGGAGTCATATTCAAGGTTCTCCTTTTGCCAGTGTACTAGTGACACCAGCCTTGACAGCAAGTACAGGATTAACGACTTCTACTCTGAGGAGTGTAGGGGCATCCGAATCTCCGGCTTTGAGTGTGATTGCAGGTGACACCTTTGCCTTCAGTGTGCTCCCACGTGATGTATATGGCAACCGACGGCGATCAGCAGATCAGCATGGGACTCAACGAGACGTAATTGCGGCAACCTTGGCAATGACAACCGACCGAAGTATTGGTGGTATTGGCACCAAAACTGAAGATGCGCTGGTATCGTGGGACGGAAGAGAGGATAAATTCCGTGTGATTTCGAGACTACAGCGCAGTGGTGACTACTCCATGGACGTGACAGTCAACACCAAAGCATTGACGGCAAGCCCCTTCACAGTGGTTGTACTACCTGCTCAACTGAACGCTGCTCGGTGTGTGCTGTCTGGCACAGGACTTCTAGCTGGTCGCGTAGCTGGACAGGCTGTGAATGTGGCACTGGAAACGAGAGATTTATATTCTAATCGCATCTACACGGGAGGACTGATCGATCTAAAGCTCCAGGCGGTTCTGTCAGCTAGTGCTGCACCAGTCGTTGCAACGGGTCAAATTGTCGACAACGCGGATGGAACTTACAAGCTCACGTACACCCCTCGCGTTGCTGGGAGCTATAGTGTCGCTGTAACGTGGAAAGGTATACACTTGCAAAACAGCCCGTACGCGGTTACCGTGATAGCAAACATCCCCGTTGGGTCAACGAGCAGTGCTCAGGGGCCAGGCATCAGTTCTGCGAAAACGAACGTGCAATCGACTTTCGAGGTTACAACTCGGGATTCCTCTGGTAACAACGTGCCCACAGGTGGAGCTGCTTCATCAATGACCGTAGTACTCGAACATCTTGATCGAGGCAACGTGAGTGGAAATGCGTGCACGGACCTACTTAACGGACGCTATACCTGCACATACACGCCACGCTACGTTGGTGCAACACGCCTGCACGTGAAGCTCTCGCAACAAGCAATAATCGGAAGCCCGTTCTTGGTCGACATCGCTGCTGGACCAGCTCTGGGATCTCGTTGTACAGCAACAGGAGACGCGCTGGTTTCAGCGGTTGCCGGCCAGCGAACTCGGTTCAACGTCAGTATCCACGATGCGTTCGGGAATGCAAAGGTTAACGCTGGCAGCGAAAGTATCAGCGTCGTTTTCACGGGCCCAGGGGCAGTTGTGACCACGGTAAACGCTGCGGTGGTGATAACATATTCGGGTGAGGCCATCTACGTCGTCGCGTACACGCTGAGTGTGAAAGGCGCCTACAAGATCACTGTGG
This sequence comes from Phytophthora chlamydospora, assembly GCA_012295415.1. NCBI lineage: Eukaryota > Oomycota > Peronosporomycetes > Peronosporales > Peronosporaceae > Phytophthora > Phytophthora chlamydospora. The sequence continues at coordinate 11,513 of JAABLK010000979.1, read as the reverse complement.
CTGTGGATGGTGTGGCAATCGTCTCGAGTCCATTCACTATTTACACGTATCCGGCCGCAGCGTCACCAGTTACAACATCGCTGGATCTGGTCTCACCAGCTCTTCCAAAATCTCAAGCTGACCCAGCACTCGTCTTTAGAGCGGGCGCTCTCATTGCCACCAGACTCACAACTCGTGATACTCTTGGGAATACACTCGAATCCGGTGGCCATTTTTTCCAGCTCGACGATGATGTGCGAGCTTTCCTAGACGTACCAATTGCGGATGAAAACAATGGCAGCTACCTGATCACATTACGGCCGAAGCGCAGCATCTTGTATCCGTTTACGCCCAAGCTGATGATGCCGGGAGGCGTCAATGGTTCGTATTACGCCGCGAGCGCTGTCCCTGTGGGAGTGAGTACTGCAGATTCATCCCCCGATCACTCATTGATGGCACTAAAGCGGCGTGACGCATCCATTGATTTCGACTTTGGAGAACGACCACCTCAGCAAATGTACTCTGCAGAAACGTTCAGTGTGCGCTGGCGTGGTTTCCTGCGGCCCCAATTCAGTGAAGTTTACACCTTTGACGTCAATGTGCTAGGCTTTGCGAGCCTACGCATCGGCAGCGCTTCCGTTGCCGTCCGATCAGGTGCTACGAGTGCCGTAGTTGAAGTACCTCTTACAGCTCAAACTTTCGTGGACCTCGAGCTCAATTTCTCCAAGCAACGAGAGCTGTCAAACGCGTCCGTACACTTGTGGTGGAGTAGTCTGTCGCAACCTCGTGTGATCATCTCGCCGTCTCAACTCTTTACTTCCTGGCGAATTGTTAACAACGTACCGGCACTCGATATCAGGCCTGCTGCGGCGGATCCAATAGCGTTCACTTCAGAATTTAGCACTTCGACACTGATCCCGGACTCGCCAGCGATGCGTGCAGTGGTTGATGAGGCTTTCGTCTTCATCGTAGTGTCACGCGACAGCTTCAACAACAAACTTGGCGGTGAAGACGACTGCACACTCCACGTACTGCTTCCCCAAGTTCCAAGTGGAGTCACAGAACCTGATGTGTCCACCGTCGATCTCCACGACGGGTCATACAAGATAGCTCTCGTCCCACACTTGATTGGCATGTTCTCGTTGCATGTTGCTGCACTTCCGGATGCCCAGAAATCGAGTGCTCCTGCAGGTGGCGACGCTCTGGCAGCATTTTTGACGCCTTACCACATCAAGGGTAGCCCCTTCCAGCTCCAAGTTGATCCTGGATCACCAAGTGCGAAGACGTCGACTCTTATCGGGGGTGGCTTCGTGTCCACGACTGCAGGCGTGCCGACTGAGTTTGTGCTGGAGATTCGCGACGGCAGTACCAATCGCCTAACAGCTAAGATGGTATCTGCCGTCCTGGAACGAGTACAGGTCAAAATCAAGAGCCTCAGCACTGGAGTGGAGGTTTCTGCGAGTGCATCTCAAATGGGCGAAGAGGACGAACATGTATTATCTGCTCAGAATGTGCGTGTGGAATACACAGCCACAGTTGCTGGTCTACAAGAAGTGCTCTTGAGCGTAGATGGAGGGTCTTCATTTACGCAGAAGACGGCGACGTTGCGTGTTCTCCCGAACGTTGCCACGGGAGCCACTTCCTCAGTCTCGCCTAGCGGAGCGTCGGCGGTGACAAGTGGACCAGGTTTGGGTCCGCAGATTTCGACGACGCAAAGCTACACTTACCATGTCACGGTTCGTGACGCGTATGGCAACCTCCGTGACAGCGGTGGCGACCTACTTGTTGCACGCGTGCATGGTCCCGACAGCTCGACCGGCAGCATCGCGGATCTGAACAATGGCGAGTACGTTGTGACCTATTTTGTGACGCTTCCTGGGGAGTACGAGATCGAGACGCGAGTCGCTGGGCCAGAACGTGGGTTGACGGGGCTCTACTACGTGGACACCAGCTCTCTCCAGCGCAACCTACAAAGTGCCGTGCGAGTTATAGACGCCACGATCGACTTCGACTGGAGGAAGAACGTGAGCATGCGAGGGTTCCCGCGAGTCGTTTGGCGGGGCTTTCTCCGGCCAAGCTACACCGAAGAGTACACGTTGTGGGTGCGTCTGCAAAGCTCCACCGGCAGTGCGACTGGTGTCTACATCGATGGCCATACAGTCATCGACGGGTTGACCACCGGCGTGATGTCGGGAAAAGTGAACCTCGTCAGCGGTCGCCTGCACGCCATCACCGTCGAGTACCGCAGCGCCTCCGTGCAGCACGACGCAGGCTACCTGTCCTTGTCCTGGCAGAGCGTTCGACAAGCTGCGCAGCTCATCCCGACACAGGCGTTGATCGCGGAGGCGTCGGAGATCCTGCCTCGAACGCAGCTAGTAGCAGTGAACTAACCTGCCAAACGTCTGTCGCTTCGAGCCGTGCGCTTTACAAATTATTATTTAAAACTAAAACATTATACGCTATTTTGTTTTAATAAATACTATTTGTTGTTTTAACCAAATATATTGTTTTTACCTTTTAAAAAGTGGAACTTGCCGTTCCACCCAAGAATGGCATCTGCGCGTGTCGGCGACAAGCGCCGCCGGGACCGAAGCTGGAGCCGCGACGGCCAGCGCCACCGACACCTAGATAGCCGATCCAGACCGCATGGCTGGTTCGCCGAGCAGTACGACCCCGTGCGCATCGGCAGCATTGACGGCACGGACACAGCACCGCACGACAAGGGGCTGATTCGCGCGCTGGAGGCTCGCTTCGACGCGGCCAGAGACCCGCAGATCCAGGGCGACCCGTACTCGACGCTGTTCGTGGGGCGGCTGCACTTCGACACGACGGAGGAGACGCTCGCCTCGTTCTTCGGCGCCTTTGGGCCCATCCGTCGCCTGCGCCTCGTGCGCGACAAGAAGACCGGCAAGTCCCGGGGCTACGCATTCGTCGAGTTCGAGCATGAGAGCGACTTCGAGCGCGCCTACCGCCAGGCTCACCGCCACGTGATCGACGGAGCCACCATCTTAGTGGACTTTGAACGGAGCAGGGTGATGAAGGGCTGGAAGCCGCGCAGGTTAGGAGGCGGGCTAGGCGGCCGCAAGGAGTCCGGCCAGCTCCGGTTTGGAGGCCGCGATCGGCCATTCAAGCCTCCGCGGTGAAGAAGCTCAACATGCATTAATACCAGAACGGCAATTTGCCCATCACTGGTACGCTGGCCAAAGGAGAACCTTGAATATGACTCCCACAGAAAAGCTGTTTGGTTGGAATGGCATCCATCTTCACACTTCCGACACTTCCCCACAGTAAGCGCACGTAAATATCACCCTGCCTCGGAGCTCTATACTCCAACACCAAAGAGTAATAGCGCGAAGCATCTAGAGCCACTCCCGCAGCAGCTCTCACCACAGGCAAAGTATCACTGGATTCACCTCCAGCTCCCCATCGATCGATAACCAACACATCATCGATCCACAAGCGAGCATACCCAACAACGGAAACTCCGAGCATAGTCGTCTCAGTTATGACAGGCTTGAGCCAGCCACTCCAGCGCACCGACAGGTGACTTTGCGCCCCAGGAAACGCTGGGCCATTATTCCACGTGAAATTCACATGACGGTCAATTCGTGAGATGATGGGGAGAGACGTTCGTTCCGAATCAAACGACTCGCCCAGCCAGGCATCGCCGAAGTATTCACCACGTAGCCCACCAGGGTACAGCAATTGGACAGCAACTGTATAATTCCCCGCGCGCTCACGCATCCAGGTGCAAGTGAGCAACGATGCGTCCACCGAGCCACTTTGCGCCACAGTTCCAAGTCGGAGTGTGCGAAATACGGCAGCTCTGGTGCCTCTTCGACGTACGAGGTCATGAGATAAACGGCTTCACTGGCTGGGTCAACCCCAGGGACTCCATTCGCCGTAGTAGCCCACAGAGCCCTTCTCATAAGGCTCGAACACGGCGTGCGCGCCCACCAGCGGGTCGTCCGGAGTGTCGATCACCCGGAAGGCGGCGATGCCTGGAAGCAGCAGCAGCATTGCGGGCTCAGGCGGAATCCTGATTGGGCGCACTTCAACCAAGTACCGTAGTCGCTTCGATTCTGAATCTGCAGCAGGGGCGGACGAATGGAAATCGGATCTTGCTTCTTGCTCCTCTTGCTGTCGGCGTGGATGCTCCGGATGCCTGCTGCCCTGGCCGTCGCGCCGCTGCGTGTGGCGCTTCTCACTGACGTGGAGGGAAACTGGCAGTACGTGCGCAACGTGGTGCGCCAGTCCTCCTGTCTGCAGCTGACGACGTCCGCAGGCGAGGAGAGGCTGGAGCTGCGCGACGGTTGCATGCTCGTGTTCGGCGGCGACGGCGGGGACAAGGGCGATCACTCGCTCAAGTAGGATACTTTGCACTTGTATTGATCGCTGGGAGGTGGCGGGTCTAACGGTGCTGCTGCCTATTTATCATCAGGTGCTACGAGCAGCTTGTGCAACTCAAGAAGCGGCATCCGGACCGCGTCGTGCTGCTCGTGGGCAACCGCGACGTGAACAAGATGCGGCTCACGTCGGAACTACACGATACCGAGATGGACCTGCAGTCCATGGCCAAGGGTGAGCGGTCTGCTGGCTTCTTATACAGGGAAGATACAGTCGCTGACGTTGTTTATTTTGTTAACGCTAAAGAAATTCTTGAGGGTCCGACGTGGGTGCCCAAGGACAAGCGGATAACGCTGAAGAAGTTCCTGGCTGACCAACTGAAGAGTAACGTGGCGGACGTGGAAGAGGATGCACTTGAAGCGGTGAACACCAAGACGAACCGACTGCAGTGGATGTTGGAACACACGATGGGCGCCCAGGGTGACTTCGAGCGTCGACGCGCCGAGCTCAAGCTGCGTCACGAGGTTGGGGACACAACAGAGGTGGCGGACGAGGAAGTTGTCAAGTCTTACGTGGACAGCGTGAAGGAGGGAGGGGTGCTGCGCGAGTACCTGGAACTCGGCAGCCTGGCGTTTGTGGCGCACCAGACGCTGTTTGTGCACGGCGGGATCATTAATGGCGACGCAGACGCAAGTTTCTCCGCGCTGGGACGAGTGCCTGATGAACCCTCGAAGCGATTCGACTCGGTGTCCGAGTGGGTCGACAAGCTGAATGCCTGGTACCGAGACCAAGTTCAAGAGTGGATCGAGCACCCAACGTGGAGCGAAAACCATTCGAGTCGCGGAGGAAATGAGCTCCTCAAGTACGTGCTGCCGGGATACACGGGCAGCGTTGTCATGGGCCGCCACCTTCTGCCGTCGGGCATGCCAACCCCAGTGCCGAAAGAGATCGCGCTGTTGCTATCTGAAAGCGGCATTCGACGCGTGATCATCGGCCACACACCTCACGGCAACTGCCCGACAGTCGTCAAGCAACGTCCGCAGCAGCAAGAAACCTGTGCCGCAGATCAAAGCAGCGGGTCCGTGACGTTTGAAGATGTTATCATGTGCGATACTAGCTACAGCGATCCGAGCGCTCCTGACAACCGTGGCAGCGCTGCGTCCGAGGTCATTGTGGAGCCCTCTGGGCGTGTACCAGTGAACGGCGTTCTCGAAGACGGTCAACGTATAGCGTATGACCCAGACGAAGACCCATGGGTGGGTCGCTTCCTTCGGGATGGAACTATGGTGAAGGCTCGGGTCGCTGGGGAAGAAACGAGCAATGAGGAAGTGTCGTATCTCGTCTTCCGTGTGGAAAATGGCTACTCATACACTTATCACTACCGCACGCTCGCTCAACTTCAAGAAATCGGCTTGAAGGACTGAGCTCCACCGCCAAGAACACTGCAAAAATAGTATCTGGGACGGCAAAATACATGTGAGGGCTGTGCTTGCTCCTCATCCTTTGACTGACGGAACGTTTGAAGCATGACGCTCGACACGCTGACCCGCGCGCAAGCAGAAGTGAGCCACGTTCGACTCAAGAACTCACTCGTCCAGACATCGCAGGCATTTCGTGAGCACTTTCGCAGCGAGCAGGAGCTCTTTCGGACGCAGCCGGTGTCTGACGTCGCGGCACTTGGTGTTCATGGACCCTCTCGTCTCGGAACGCCAACCAAAAGTTCTCCCAATCCTCTGGCAACGACGCTAGCACCTTCCACGCCTGATGAGGATATTGTCCGCCTTGAGCGACTCAACCAGTGCTGCAAGCGCGTGCGGATTTGGCGACGGCAGGTCACAAACCCACTTCTGCAATACAAGCAGCAGCAACAGGTTGGTGGCAAGGGGCCGGGCGGAGCTTCAGGCAACATGGCGACATCGAAGAAACCTGACCGACGCATGCACGCGACGCTACTGATGGCCATGATCATCGACATGTACGAGCAACGGATAGTCAACGAGGTTGAAGGCGCTACGGTCGTCGAAACGTCAATTGATGGAGCGACAGGTGGGTGCTCTTCGAGCGGGGAAAGCTTCCCGGAGTTCGTGGTGCGCTTCCTCTCTCAACGGTCGTCGAACCGAAGGCTTGCAGTTGATCAACTGCACAGTACGGTGTCCACCGTGCTGTACTCGGCCACGAATCACACACGTGTTCGAGTGTTTGCTTCCCTTTGCGGAATCGACGACACATTCAACCCCCCAGAGAAGATCAAAGTGTTTCTCCACATCTTGGAGAACCTGTACCGGAGCAAGGTAGCCGCCAGCGTTGGCGCCTCAGGTCCCAATACAGCTCGTATCGAGGACATTGCTGCCTCCGTACCGCTCGCGGATGTCGTTTTCCACAACGTTGGAATACCGCAGAACGTGGCGCAGCAGGTCATCGGCGATCTCTTCCGAGACAACTACTACTGGAATTTTCGCTTCTGGCTGGTGCCATGCACGGAGCTGCACGTGGACTTGACGTGGCCGGCTGGTGTTTGTGAAGAGCTGCAGGAGCGTGCGCTCACGCTGGCCACAGCGTCGAGGAATACCTTGTTGAATGCCCACCGAAAGATAGACGGCGATGCTTTTCAGGAGCTTCTCCTTGACGCCTGGATGGCTCGAGCCAAGCAGCTCTTTGCGCTGCTAGAGGCTGCAACAGACCACGAAGAAAGTGTGGGCAGTGAGCTGATTCACTCGCGTCAGGTAATGCAGGAGTCACGCATGCAGCACCGGCCTACAACAGACGAGGAGCGGCAGTTCTTTGACCAGCTCATCGAGGAATACTGGAATGCCCCAGTGTTGTGGTCCAGCGCCAAGGTGCAGGCTCGTGCTGCTGCGTTAGTGCCTCGCAGACCGATCACACAGCTTCAGCAACTCTATGCTGCCTACATCGCGGAGCTGCCGCCTTCCCGGCGTCTATGGGAGTGGAGCAATTGGTGCTGGGAGACCGAGTGGGAGTGGGGGGCGCTCGTGCTGGCACCAGGCAAATGAGCCCAGCTCACCTCCTATAATCAATACTGAAACGACGCCATTTCATTTGAAACCTTTGGCATTGGATATGTACCTGTCCAGACCGTTCAAGGCCCAAACCGATGATTGACGTTCTGCTCGTACAGAGCTTGAAGAGCAGCCAAGCGTTCGAGCAAGTGGTAAATCTCCGGATGGGCCTGCCGTTCCATTGCGCCAAATCGTGAGCAAAATCTGCGAACTGCAGAGACCACATGGAAGCCGGTTGTTGTTTGTCTTGCAGTCTTATCGCTGCAGTGCATCGGGGTGGCATAATCCTTGCCTTGAAGGTCTCCTCATTTCTCAATCTGCCGCCGGCAAGGCCTCAGAACTCACCACACGACTCGCGTCGTGTATTTCACCTCGAGCATGTTCGGTGGAAAGGCTTATCTTTGGGCTTGCACACTGCTCGCGCTAGCCTCGTCCAGCTTCGTTGTTGAGGCCCAATCGACCTACGATGCTATCGTCGTCGGCAGTGGACCCGGGGGACTTGTTGCAGCCGAGTACCTGTCTCGCGACCCGAGTGTGTCCGTGCTGATCATCGAGGCCGGTCCTACGTCTCTCGCGGCTACCGGTGGAACTGCGAGCCCAGACTACGCCAAGGGCCATGGTCTCGCGACGTTCGACATCCCAGGCGAGTACGAAGGCACCATTTACAACCCCAACTACTCGCAGTACCGAGTCGACTGGATCACGGACGCCTACATGTGGCTTGGCAAACTCGTTGGTGGATGCTCATCGGTCAACGCCGCGCTTTACTTCCGCCCGCCAAACGACTACGTGACGAATATGCAGTGGCCATTTACGGCGGAGTCTATGGTCGCCAAAATGGACGAGAACGAGAAGCTGCACGGACACACTGACAAGCCATCGACCGACGGCCAATGGTACACCCAAGAAGGCTACAATGTTGTGGCCAAGGCGTTTCTAGCTCAAGGCTACTTGGAGCAGACGATCAACGACCCTGTAGCGCGGAACAGCAAGAGCAAGACATTCGGCCACGCACCGTTCACCTTCAAGAACGGCCGGCGCGACTCGCCCGCCAATGCTTTCTGGGGTCAGATGAGCAAACGCAGCAACGTGAAGCTCGTGACAGATACCAAAGTCGACTACGTCCTGCATTCGGCCGGGAAGGCAACTGCCGTCATGTACGGCGACACCAAGGCGCAGCTTTCATCTCGCGGTACTGTCATCATGGCTGCTGGTGCGCTGGGCACGCCCAAGGTGCTTATCCAGAGTGGCATCGGCCCCGCCGACCAGCTCAGCATGCTCAAGGGGAACAGCAACTTCCCCGGCGTCTCACAGGGCGACTTGGTCACGAACCCGTACGTTGGTCGCAATCTGTTCGACACGAACGTCGTGTTTGCTTCGTTCTCGCACCCGGACATGAAGACCTTCCGCTTCGGCGATCACCCGTCGTGGGCCATCGACCAGTACATGAACAAGAACGCCTCGGGTCCCTGGAGCAGCTCCGGCCCCGTGCTCATCGGCTACGAGAACTCGGAGGTGCAGGGCCGCCAGTACGAATTCCAGACCACAGTGCTCACGCACGGCTTCGGCGAGTTTGCCAAGCGCGACGACGCGCTCACAACGTCATTATACGTGAACAATCCCGAGTCGCGCGCAGCTTCGGGCTTCGACAACAATGGCAATTGGCGCGCGTTCAAGGAGGGCAACGCTTACTTCGGTACGAACCGCGATCTGGTAGCGATGCAGCAGTACGCGCAGCACGTCGTGAGTGCCATGACGGCCCAGGGCGCCACGTTCCTCTCGGGTGCGGCGGACGCCGACGGCGTCGCCAAGTGGGTCGCCTCAAACCGCGGACTCATCGCGCACCACTTTGGCGGAAGCTGCTACGCGTCGACCGACTCGTCAACGGAGTCGAAGCGCTGTGCCGACGATAAGCTGCGGGTGCTGGGCACGAGCAACATCTTCGTCGCGGATGCCAGCGCTATGCGCGACGGCACAGTCAATCCTTTTGGCTTAGTCATGTATATTGGCCGCGAGGCCGGTGAACAGGCTGCCAACTACATTTCCGCCGGTGGCGTTGGCAGGAAGTGGGCCGTCCAGGAGCCCCAGCAGGACGCCAGCTGTGGCACCATCGAAGAGAACGTCGACTTCGCCGGCAGCGACGTGGGCAGCACCCAGAGCAGCTCCGCCGATGGCTGCTGCGCCGCCTGCCAAACGACGAGCGGCTGCAAGGCCTTCACGTGGACCAACTACAACGGTGGCACCTGCTGGCTCAAGAGCGCCAAGGGCACGGCCAGTGCAAGCTCTGGGGCACGCTCAGCGCAGATCAAGTAGAGAAGTGCAACTTGACGCTCAGCGCAGATCAAGTGCAACTTGACCTGTATGGAGCCACTTCGTCGTGGCTACAGATGAAATAAAACATAGATACAGTGCAAGTCAGAAAGTG
>JAABLK010000978.1:0-12920 GCA_012295415.1 Phytophthora chlamydospora | reverse complement strand
TGGGCCACTTGCTTCATGTCGTTCTGGAGCACGTCCCAGTTAACGGTTTGGTGGTGCCACGGAGCGTAGCAGACACCCGTGGTGAGTTTTCCGGCGTCAGCGACGACCAGGGCGAAGGTGGAAACTGCAGCTAGCGCAGCCGGGTAATGCATGGATCTTGACGTTGCGGAAGGAGTGGAGGGTGTTCGCCGTCTCGAATTTGTTGGAATGAGCCTGGTAGAGGACAGCGAGTCTGGTGAATTCCGAGCCACCTCGTGAAAACATGCATGAAAGAGACTGTCCCGGTCGAATGAAACAGCAAAAGCATCGGTTCTGGGTGGAACTCAACCTAACTCGACCATACACGAATTGTGGCCGCCACCAGGGTGGCAGTTCCATAAGAGCAGACACTCATAGACGTCGCTCCACATTTACCGACAGGCTATTGCGCTCAAGGCAAAATACGAACGGTTATATAGGGATCATTGGCCCTCACGATCTCCACCACAGGAATCTCGTTCAGTGCGCACTCGTGGTACGTTTGCACCAGCTCGCCTGGCCTAACTTAGTGATGCTTGTCAAAGGAACCAACAACTCAAGTCTCATATCATTCAGTTATCTCAAACGACTGCATTAAAAGGTGAATCTCTTCTTCAGAGCGAGCTCGGCGATGCCGACAACTTGGGTATCACGCGTTGTGATGCAGATGACAGCCTTAGGGCAGGTCGATGTGCTGCGACTTGTCCGTGCCGAAGAGGCCAAAGTGCTTCTCGTACTCGGCGCCCGAGTAGCTGACAGTCTGGTCGTACGCCATGAACCAGTACGACTGGCCCTTGCCGGCGCTCCATCCGTAGACGTAGTCCCAGAAGTATTGCGTCATAGCGCCGATCGAAGGCACATTGCCCGAGTAGGTCTCACCGGCGTAGGGCCACCCAGTCTCCGTCAGGTGCAGCTTGTTAGGTCCGAACTTGGACTCCATTTGGCCCCATTGAGCGTGCAGCTTGTTCACCGCCGACTGCGAACCCGGCGTGAAGAATGGGTAGATGTTGACTCCAATGATGTCGCAGGCGTTCGCGAGCGTCCACGCGCCCGGAGCGCTGAGCCACTCGTTGATGCGCTGGGCCGAGCCAACGGGCGTGTTGCCCACACAGCTCTTCACTCGGCGGATGTACCCGGCAAGCTGCTCAGCCGAGTACTGGCCGAAGCCGCCGTTCTTGAGGTCCTCGTTGCCGACGTACACAGCTTCGACAGCCCAGGCATTCCTCCCGTACCCGTCACAGACCGCTTGGATTTCAGAGTCGATCTTGCTTGAGTCTCCGAGCTGCACGCCGACGGCGACGTGGAGGTTGGCCGCAGCGGCCATGTCGACGACATTGACGCCACTCATCTGTGCCTCGTAGGTGCGGACGCTGGAGAAGTGCTGGGCAAGCTGCTTCATGTCGGTTTGAAGCACGTCCCAGTTAACGTAGGGATGGTGCCATGGAGCGTAGCAGACACCAGTGGAGAGCTGTCTGGCGTCGGCGGCGCCAGCGGAAAACGTGGCCACAGCGAACGCGGTCAAAAGGAGTGAAGATACCATCGTGTTTGCTTGAATTGATGGTCTTGTGCTGCTCGAGGAAGCTTTCGGAATGAGCTCCGGAATGAACTTCGACGAGGGATTCGAATCCTATGGAGCAGGTCAAACGACGATCGTCAGGACGCTCTTTACTGTCCGCAACGTCTACCTGCACCAGCCGGTGCGCATAGTGCCCCGTCCAAGCCATCTTACAAACGTCACATGATCAGCTCGGTACTTGATGACGTACGTAGAGGCAGCTTTTGCTAGCTCATGAAAAGGAATTGTTAGACCGAAGGGGTGGACCGAAGCACTTGCCTGTTGCTGTCACACGTCGAAGCGGCGAGCTCTGCTCGCACGCCGTGTGAAAACAGCCTTGACGATGCCAAGAATCAAATTGAAGCAAAATAAAGTTGTTCTCACGAGTAATGCGCACTTAGTTTCTACAACTGAAACTGTTTTTGGGTGCAGCTTGGGTCGATCGTTGAAAGTACAACTTGCTGTCCACGTGAACTTCACGTGCTCATGGTGAAACTTAGGACGCAGAGCCCACTCTCTTCGGTCGACAGCAACCGCGCTTTGGGTTAGCCAAGCTACTTGTGCCACACAAGTTGGGAGACCTTCTTACGACGACCAGATCCCTAGGATACCAGGCTCTACATGTATTTTTTTTTAATCTTGGCTCGCTGTCGAGTTCTATGGCATAAAGCCCCGAAAAGTAGTTGCTGTTGGATCAAGGCAGGTCAATGTGCTGCGACTTGTCCGTGCCGAAGAGGCCAAAGTGCTTCTCGTACTCGGCGCCCGTGTAGCTCACGGTCGTGTCGTACATCATGAACCAGTATGACTGCGTCTTGCCGGGGCACCACCCGTAGACGTAGTCCCAGAAGTATTGCGTCATGGCCCCCTTCGAAGGCACATTGCCCGAGTAGGTCTCACCGGCGTAGGGCCAACCCGTTTCCGTGAGACGGACCTTGTTCGACCCAAACTTGGCCACCATTTGCTCCCACTGGGACTCGAGCTTCTTCACGGATGGCTGGGAACCTGGCGTGAAGAACGGGTGGATGTTGACGCCGATAACATCGCAGGCGTTCGCGAGCGTCCACGCTCCGTCCGCACCGAGCCATTCGTTGATGCGCTGGGCCGAGCCAACGGGCGTGTTGCCCACACAGCTCTTCACTCGGCGGATGTAGTCGACGAGCTGCTCAGCCGAGTACTGGCCGAAGCCGCCGTTCTTGAGGTCCTCGTTGCCAACGTACACAGCTTCCACAGCCCATGAGTTCTTGGTGTAGCCGTCGCAAACCGCCTGAATCTCGGAGTCGATCCAGCGGGGGTCGGTGAGCTGCACACCCACAGCAATGTGAAGGCCGGCCGCTGCCGCCATGCTAATTGCATTCACGCCGTTGAACTGCGCCTGGTAGGTGCGGATGCTTGAGAAGTGCTCGGATACCTGTGCCATGTCGCCGGCAAGGACATCCCAGTTGACGGTAGGGTGGTGCCACGGGGCGTAGCAGACACCCGAAGAGAGCTTGCTAGCGTCGGTAACACCCACTGCGAGGGTGGAGGCTACCGCGAGAGCGGTCAAAGACAGCGAAGAGACCATGGTTCTTGGACGTAGCCAGACAAGTTTTGGAATGAACTTCCCATTGGGATATCGGTGGCTGACGATCAAGCGAGCAACCGATCCTGAAGATGTGTTCGACCGACAGGTGTGGATTGTAGGATGTCGTCGACTGTTTTGCTGGTCAAAGGATTCCAGAAACAACACTGAGGTGGACGGCGATTCAAATTGAGAGATCGCTGCCTTAAGGGTTAACCAGTCTTCAACACAACACGAACGAGATGGAAGGGTAGCAGCTATCCTGGATACGACACAGTAGCTGCTTGCATTGACTTAAGACGAAGAAATGCTTTTCTGCAGTTGGAATATTTTGCTGGATGTCACGACACCGACACCGGATAGGCGTCTGCGTCGTCTGTGAGTGGAGCCGCTTTGTAGAATGGCACGCCAGTCGACGATGTTGCGATTTGAAAGGACCTTCAAAGCATAGAGCCCCGACAAGAATGAGAAACCAGACGTCCAGGTGATCGTCTCGGAACCACAACGACCAGAGAGTTTTTAATCGCCACGATTGAGAGACGCTTTCAGTAATTTAGAAGCATTCACGAGCACTTCAGCCGGGCAATCTGAACCAAGAAATATACTAGTAGCAAACTGTGTGTATTACGAACGTGCAACCGCGTTTTGTGGTGGTCAGAGCACTGTTGTTAAGATTTGTTTTTGTTTCTAGGTTGAACACGACGCGAGCAGCAGTCCAAGGCGATGGTCGCTGAGCAGCGTCTCCATGAGCTGCTTCAGCGCGCGGTTCGGGTGGAGCTGCGATTTGGTCAGCGGCGCCCGCGTCAACGGATCGAAGCAGCCGTTCACTTCAAGGTGCTGCTCGATCATCGAGCGCTCGTACGTGTTGCCGTCCGGAGTCGTGACAGGGTCGTCCATCAGCTCCAGACTCAGTGGACAGTGGAAAAGCTCCATCATCTGCGTTAGCGTTTTCTCTGCATTTCCGCCGGTAACTACTCCGTCCTCGTTCTTGGTGCCATTGGCGCCGTTAGACTCGGCGGCGCGATCGGCAACGCCCTTCTCGTCGGTGGAAAGCAAGGCATCGTATACGCCTTGACGCAAGAGCCCCACAACCTTCATTTCCATCAGAATGGACCGCTTCAGCACCGAAGCAGACATGGGCGCGCCGGCTGCCGACGAGGGCAAGCATGCTGAGGCGGCCGACGCCGCGCTCGCTCGATCAAAAGCTTTCTCCAGCAGCTCCAACGCTTCATCGTAGGATTTCTGAGCCCGGCGACACTTGCCCTTCCACAGCAAGATGGCAGCCTCCCCCTCGACGGACACGCCTGCAATGTCGTGCGCTATACACAAGTATTGCCACGCATTCTCAGTCTCATCTAGTGCGAAGAAGCACTTTGCACACGACACGTAGGCACGAACACGCTGCCGCGTCGTCTCGGGGTCTTCCAAGCCGCTTCCTTCCGACGACGAGGAAGCGGTTGTCGGAGTGCATGTTGCCGCCTCCTGGTAGCAGTCAATGGCAGCTTGAAAGTCCCGGCGGACGAAGAAATCGTCGCCCTTGGAGAGTTGATGCCGCATGAAGAACGGGTTTTCAGGAGATGTCGAGATCTCAATGGCTTGGATCTGAAGCTCAGGAGAGGCATTCGCCATGGCCGCGAGATAACTTGCGTTCTCTTCCCACAGGTGCGCGAGGCCGTGGAAGATGGCAGCTTTATCCCCGCCCAGAGCTTGGATGGCTTGGAAGTCCGGGGCTACCAGGTCAAATCTGCGCAGTCGCAGGTTCGCCGTCATGCGGTAGGCAAAGCACTTGACGTGTTCCGTGTTGTCGGGCAAGCCCTTGAGCGCCAGCGTCAATTGCTCCACTGCGACCGGGTACTGCTTGGCGAAGAACGCTTCAACACCTCGTTCCATGGCCGATTGCTCGGCCGGCGCAATTCGCCACGCACACCACATCGAACCTCCTTCCGTGTTCGATGCCTCACGGGCTCCATCGGGCGCTGCACGTGTCAGCACGTGGCGTCTTTTACTGTCCATCAGATCTGCCGTCGGGGCATACAAAAACTCGCGCTGGTACGGGTTGTACAGCGCGAATACGTCCCGCTCCTCAACACTCAAAGCCACGAGCTGCCACTTGCCTGCTGGCCCAGGACTCTCGCCCGCTTTCCTCCATGTGAACACTCGACTCCTTGACTTGCCCCTGGCATCCTTCTTGAACTTGGCATAGTCTGCTGAGTACAGATACTCCTCAAACTTGACGCTCTGTACTAGAAAAGTATCCGAGTGGACGTCCGACGGGATGAGTCTCCACTGGGCCTTGGCTCGATCTTTCTCTTCCGGCCACGCCGCCACTTCCTCTTCCGCTCTCTCCCCCACCCAACACAATGCATTGCGTCTATCATTATCAAAGGTCCCGGCATTGCCCGGCGCGTACAGTAGTTCTTCCTTACTAGCATCTCCTTGACGGTACTCGCTGCGACCCGTTCTTGACAGGATCTTGAGTTCTAATGGCTGGCCACTAGCCACGGCTCTCAGCGTAGGACTCACCCACGCGTACCAGTAGCTCTCAGCCCTCACGCGTGCACTTCCTTCCAAGTGGCTCATGAGTTTTAGCAGGAAAAAGGCCAATGGGAGCTGCGGGAACTTGCGTTGACGCGCTTCAAGCGCTCTTAGAGCGTTGCCGCCGCCTCCGGCGCCGCTGCTGGGTGCCCGAAGCGCGCAGCTCACACTGTGTAGCACGGCGCATCCGTCCAATGTCCAATGCCAGCTGGGAAGAGCTTCCAGGAACGTGAGCAGCACGGGAACGTCGAACAACCCGGCGGCGTAGAAGTCTCTTAGTGTGGCTTCCAGGAACGTCTTGCGACGCGCCTCCAGCTCTGGAAGACGCAGGAAACTGGCGCGCGCACGGTCTGGCTGCTTGTGGAGAAGATGGGCGCGAGTTTCTCCCAGTAGCGGCTCCACGTCGGCCGCCAGACGCGCCGCAGTGTCGTCCACGCGAGCAGCTCCCTCCATGGATGAACTTCTGAGAATGACGCGAGATTTATGAAGAAAAGATGAAAACCTACTGGAGAGAATAGTGAACCTGAGATAAGGAATGCATTTTTGACATAGCTACAGTTTCACTTCAACTTGTACGAGGGTCTATTTGGACTGAGGGAGCACGGCGACGTAGAGGAATCCGTCGGCGTATGTGAAGGTGCGATACAACTCGACAATGGAGACGTCTGTGGGGACTGGGACGCCGTGCACGATGAGCTGGAACTGCTGATCTGCTGCGTCCGAGGCAGCGTCGGAAGGGAAAAGGTCGGGGAGGAGGTACTGGAGCACTTCCAGCAAGGTCTTCTCGCGGCCTGTCAAGGACAAAAGCAAAATAGACGAAGAGAATAAGCAGTTTAGTAGCAGATCCTTCCGACCCATACATCTCGCCATGGCAACAGCAGCGTACCGTCTTGTAGCGGCGCGATGGGCATCTGAATAGCGGGTGCATTGTCAATGTGCACTCGCAGCGGCAGATGGCGTAGTGCGGCCGCGTCCGTGCCTCCGTCCAGATGCAGCTCGCGAGTCGCTTCTCGATAACTCTCATAATCATCTGCCAAATCAACATTGCAACGATCAGCGTCCCCATCAGTTCTTCACGCTCCACACCCCTCAGCTAGCCAGGTTCCTCTTACTCTGCGATATACTGGTCCAGATTTGCGTCTGCTGCGCTTCCGGCATCGCCATGACAGCTTTCGTAGAGCCCATCCTCAGGAATGTGCTCTGCTTGAGGCTGTGCATGAAGTGCGACTCAACACTCTGCTCGTTGTCGCAGGGCAGCAGCACGTTGCCGGGGAAGTTCAGGAAATGCACTGTAAGTGGCCAGGGCAGCTCCACCTCGCCGTCTCCTGAAGGGCCACACAGCAGATCCCTGAGCAGCCCAAAAGGAAGATGCCAGTGGAGCGGCACCCCCTTGGCCTCGAACCAGATGGATGCGCCCTGCATAGCCGTCATGGGCGGCGCGGCGTCTCGGAAATACTCGACCACGTCACGCGTCTGGGACACCAAGTAGCTCATGCGTGGCACCATTGCCTGATCACAAAAGTTATACATTTTACAAATTATGGTTAAGGATTGATTCACTTCAGTATTTGTTAGATTTGGGTCGACCGGCAGGAACTCACGTAGAACGGACGCGGCGCGTGCAGTGTGGTGACCTCGTTCGGGTCCAGAGAGAATACGACCGGCAGACGGCCGGCCCACACGCGCTGCTTCAGGTGCACCTCCCGGCCGGAGGCCGAGGAAGGTGACGCCATGATGATCGGATTGAAAATGCGGAATGGAACATGGTTTTGACCAATTATAATATGATGTGTGGGCCACACCGGCCAATGAGAGGGCTGCGCGACAAAAGGCAACTTGCTTTGCTGCTAATAGGGGCATCACGCACACATAAGAAGCGCTTCCACTGAGTCTGTAGCTGGTGGAAGACCCTATCACGACTCCATGCGGCAAACACTTGTTGGAATGCATGTACAAGGTTCAAGCCCCGGCCCACAGTGAAGTTCAAGACCTGGCCCAGGTGGAAAGGGAGCTGGGACGATGAGAAACATATCGTAGTGAGCTTGGACCCGAAGTGCTAGGAAGAGCTCGAGGGCTCCACTAGCGCTCTAACAATTCAGTCTTCATTTTACCTTCTAGTCAAGAAGCGGCCCAAGGATCGGAATCCCAACAGGGTTATTGAGCCCAAGTTCTCGCTCGAGTGCAAGGACTTCAAGGACAAGATGCCCAAGCCGACGACGGACGCATCTTGGGAGGTCGAGGTCTCGGAGAAGACCGGCCGACCTATTCGCTGGAACGGACAGAACTTCCAGTACTACAAGAAGCTCATGGAAATCGCTGCGCGGAAGAAGGACGCGGACTTGTACAAGGTGATGAACCAGCAGATCAAGGACGACGCGAACCTCACGTCGCTGCAGAAGGCTGCGTGGGACGGATGGCAGTTGGATCTCCAGGAGCTGATCTTCTCGTCCGTGTGCACGGACATGGGCCAGCAGCTCATGGACATGAAGGACGGGTCCACCATGTGGAAGTACCTGTGTGATCGGTACGAGGGCACGGCCAACGACCAGACCAAGGCTATGACGAAGCGGCAGCTGTACGCGCAGTTGGAGTCCGCCAAGTGCAAGCAGAATGGCAAGGTCGAGGGGCACCTGAACTACATGTGCAGACTCAAGGGAAGACTCAAGACAGTCGGCATGACTGTGGACGACGCGGTGTTCAGTGGAATGCTGGTGTCGTCGCTCCCCTCCAACGAGCGGTTTGACCGTTTGCGGGGTTTTGTGGACGCTGGGATGGACTGCGTGGACACACCGGAGAAGGTGGTGGCCATGGCGGTGACCTTCGAAAAGGCCAACCAGGCCGACGAGCAATTACATCGGTCGTTTGGTGCCAAGCAGTCGCCTGGTCAGCAGAACAAGGGAGGAGGTGGAGGACAAGGCAAGGGTGGAAACGAGAAAGCAAGTTCGAAAGGACAAGGAAAGTCTCGCTCGTGTTTCGTGTGCGGCAGCACCGACCACCTGAAGGCAAGCTGTCCGGATAAGGCGAAGAAGCAGAGTGGTGCCGACGACAACGAGCAGAAACGGACACCACGGAGTAACTGCACACTTCGTCAGGATAGCGACACGTCACCAGTCGTGGCGCTTAGTGGCGAGGAGGTCGTCGCGGAAGGCGTGGTGACGGGCATTGCGATGTCCATCCGACAAGAAGAGTCTCGTGGAGATGACTCTGAGGATGATCAAGTGGCTGAGGTTGCAGAAGAGCACCAAGAAGTCGATGATCAAGAAACTGAAGCTGAGGCTGGCAGTGCGTGGTGGTACTTCGACACGGCGTCGAACTCGCACGTGACTGGACAGCGCTCTCTCTTCGTATCCTTCACAGAAGACACGGCAACAGCCAGAAGTGTTCGAGGCCTGTCACCAGGCATCATTTCGAGGATCGCTGGTATGGGCACAGTGGCGTTAGTGAACGAAGTCGATGGAGAGCAAGTCGTCATGTACATTGATGACGTCTTCTACGTACCAGACGCGGAGTTCGGGCTGTTCTCGCCAGGATTGGCGCACGAACAGGGATTCGAGTTCGACTATGACCAAGCGACTCGGAGCTTCGTGATATCTTGGGAAGGACGACGGGTCGTTGTAGCCAACCCGCAGGAAGCAACTTGGGGTTTCCAAGCAGCACATCCTCCTGAGGGAACCATCGTGGGATCAGAGAGACGGCTACTGGCGAACTACACGATAGCAGAAGGAGTTGGCACTCTACAACGCTGGCATGAACGCATGGGGCACATCTGCCCGCAATATCTGAAGACTATGGTGGATAAGGGGCTCGTGCAGGGTATGATGCTGACGCAGCGTCAGCAGGACACATGCGACGCCTGCCATTTGGGCAAGCAGAAGAAGAAGAAGCACCGCAAGAAACTGGATCGGGCTACCAAAGAGCCGAACCAAGTGGTGTATGCAGACCTGCTTTTCCCGGGCAAAGGGAACGGAAGTCGGTTTGAAGCTGTCCTGGTGATCATGGACGGCTACTCACGGTTCGTCACTGTTCACATGCTCAAGAGCAAGTCGAGCGTGGTGGTGAACAATTACCTGAAGGAGTACGTGCTTTGGGCCGAACGCCAAGCTGGCAGGATGATCCGGCAAGTAATCACGTACACCGTGAAGCAAGTGCTCACAGACAAGGGCGGTGAGTTCGTGAACGAAGCCATGGAGGCGTGGTACAACTCGCGAGGCATCGAGCACATCCAAGTGGGGCCGAAGAGCTCACAGCTGAACTTGTGCGAGCGGACTCATCAGTCGCTGGTGGAGATGACCAAAGCAATGATGGAGAATGCTGGTCTTCCTCGCAGTCTATGGCCAGAGGCGATGCGAAACGCAGTGTACATCAAGAACCGGTCCTACAATAAAGGGACGCAAGGCATCCCGTACGAGATGTTCTTCGGAGCCAAACCCGACGTGCACCACATCCGTAAGTTCGGAGCGTTGGCGTACGTGCATGTTCCAGTGACGCCGGGCAGACGCAAACACCACAGCAACGCCAAGCTGGGCTACGTGCTGGGCTACGCGGAGAACGTGGTGGGCTGCAAGGTCTACTTTCCTGACGAGCACACGGCGAAGTTTGTGTCTGACCTTCGAGTGGCCGAGGAAGTGGTCTACCGAGACCGTCATGAAGTTGACGCGGAGGACGTTGACTGGTCGTCGCTGCACTTCACCACTGAAGAGCAAGACGAGGCAAATGGAACAGACAGCGTGGACACCGAGATGATCACAGCTGCAGCGTCAGTGGATAACGAGACCAATGAAGATCAATCCCTTGGGCTCGAGGAGGGCGAGGATGACGCTCTTCAAGAGGACGAAGGACTGCAGGAGGGCGATGAGCTCGTGGTGGAGGATCAGGGTCGCCATGTTGGAAGAGTTGATGGTAGTGAACAGCTTCGCGAGGAGCTTCGCGATAAAGTTGTGAGCGGCATGCAAGATGCTCACCCAGCTGAAGAAAAACAGGACGCTCATGGTGCTGATGAAGCCGACCAAGTGGTTGAAGACCTCCAGTCAAGTCGAGCTGAAGACACAGACGCACCAGGATCGGGCGCTGAGGCGACCGTCGGCGAGACCGCTGAGTCGGTGGCTGGCACGTGCGGTTCGTCCGTGGTGGTGGAAAACCTGGAGGACTCAGAAGACGAAGGAAACGCCAGTGATGAGGACGTCACGGTGGCGAGTGTCTTTGCTGAAGACGAGAGCGGGATGGATACACACATTCAAACTGTCTCTGGGCTGGAGGAAGACGCTGACGAAGCGGAGCCTTCGGACGAGGGTAGCAGTGGTCCCGTGGAAACGATCGACGCAAGTACGATGTTTGCTCCTGTCCCATGTCAGACGGGAAAGCGCACGCATCGAGAAGAGACTCCGTCGGAAGAAGAACGTGTCGAGCAAGGGGCAGACAAGCCGGAACCAAAGCGGACTCGCACTGGCCTGCGCGAGTACCATGAGCGCCGGCGCCCGCGCTACCTCGACGACTACGTGGTGAACCTCACGCTGAACAACGCGCGAGTACTGGACAAGAACGGTCGTCCGATCCGGGCGAGCCAAGTCAAGGTCCCTCGGAACCGTCGAGAGATGCTGCGCTCCAAGTGGAGAGAATTCTTCCTGATGGCAGAGATGGAGGAGATGGCGGCTCTAAAAGCCAAGGGTGTAATTGAGGAGATCCCTGCAGACGAGGTCCCCGAAGATGCCAAGCCAGTGAACACTATGTGGGTGTACGCTTTGAAGTCCGACCAGCACGGCTACGTGGTCAGATTCAAGGCGCGTATCGTAGCTCTTGGAAACTACCAGCGCCCAGGCATTGATTTTCGAGAGACGTTCGCACCCGTGGCAAGGTTGTCGTCATTCCGGTTGCTGATGGCTATAGCAGCAGAGCTAGGACTGGACGTGTATGGAGGAGATATCAACACGGCGTATTTGAACGCGTGGCTGGCGATCCGGCAGTACCTGCGCTCGATCAACGGATATCCGTGCCAAGTGAATGGGCACATGTACGTTGTACTCAAGGCCTTGTACGGGTTGCACCAGTCCGGACGTGAGTGGAATTCGGAGCTGAACCAGTGGTTCCTGGATCAAGGATACCAGCGCTCACTCACGGAGCCCTGCCTGTACTTCAAGTTTGAAGGAGAGACGATCGTGTACGTGTTGGTCTACGTAGACGACATTCTAGTGGCAACGAACAACGAGTCGTACAAGGAGCAGTTGTTCAAAGACCTGAACGACGCGTATGGCTTGAAAGACCAAGGGCAGTTGACGCAGTATCTGGGAGTCGAGGTGCAGCAAACTCACGAGAGCATCAAGATCAGCCAGGGGAAGTACGCGCGAGAAATCCTGGAGAAGTTCGGATACCAAGATGCACATGCTGTCGGGAACCCCATGGAGACGAACGTGAGACTTGCACCGCTCGACAAGGACGAGAAGTCCGAGACAAGCTTTCCGTACCGAGAGGCCATCGGCATGCTGATGTACCTGGCGACCAGTACGAGACCGGACCTGGCCTTCACGCTGGGTCAACTAAGCCGATTTGTGGCTAACCCATCTGCGAAGCACGTGGGCGCCGTGAAAAGAGTGCTCCGGTATCTTGCTGGGACACTGGACTACGGGATCACTTACGAGAGAAAACAGGACGAAGTTGGTGAAGTCGTGTTGAACGGTTACAGTGACAGTGACTGGGCGAACGATCCTGAACAGAGGAAGAGCACGACGGGCTTCGTCTTCTCGCTGGCAGGAGGCGCGATCGCATGGATGTCCCGCCGGCAGTCGATAATTGCGTTGTCGACGGCCGAAGCCGAGTACGTGGCTGCTTGCGAAGCCAGCATGGAAGCCATGGCCGAGAGCAACATCTTGCAGGAGATACTGCCCGGACACCCGATCAAGTTGAAGATCGGAATCGACAATCAGGCGGCGCACGTCATGGCAACCAACCCGACTTACAGCAGACGCACGCGCCACATCGAGCTCCGCTGGCACTTCGTCCGAGAGCAGGTGCAGAAGGGTGTCATCGAGCTGCATAAGGTCCCCGGTGAAGAGAATCCAGCGGACGCCTTCACCAAGGCCCTCGACAAGAAGCGCCTGGAGAGGCTGTTGCAGATCGTGGGTGTCAAGCATGTCCAGTAGTCGAAGGTAGAGCTTCGTGATCGAAGCGATCTTCGAGGAGGGCGTGTTGGAATGCATGTACAAGGTTCAAGCCCCGGCCCACAGTGAAGTTCAAGACCTGGCCCAGGTGGAAAGGGAGCTG